>CM060890.1:3382500-3572500 GCA_030762935.1 Hymenopus coronatus | reverse complement strand
AGAGATTTGGAGTTCTAGTTACGTTATTTGTAGTAATGTAACAAGAGACCCTTAAGAGATTTGGAGTTCTAGTTACGTTATTTGTAGTAATGTAACAAGAGACCCTTAAGAGATTTGGAGTTCTAGTTACGTTATTTGTAGTAATGTAACAAGAGACCCTTAAGAGATTTGGAGTTCTAGTTACGTTATTTGTAGTAATGTAACAAGAGACCCTTAAGAGATCTGGAGTTCAAGTTACATTATTTTACTTGGACTGTTTAGTTGTCAAAACAGTAAAACCCCGGTGAAGACCCTTAAGAGATCTGGAGTTCAAGTTACATTATTTTACTTGACTATTGAATTGCCAAAACAGTAAAAACCCGGTGAAGACCCTTAAGAGATCTGGAGTTCAAGTTACATTATTTTACTTGGACTGTTTAATTGCCAAAACAGTAAAACCCCGGTGAAGACCCTTAACAGATCTGGAGTTCAAGTTACATTATTTTACTTGGACTGTTTAATCGCAAAAACAGTAAAACCCCGTTGAAGACCCTTAAGAGATCTGGAGTTCAAGTTACATTATTTTACTTGGACTGTTTAATTGCCAAAACAGTAAAAACCCGGTGAAGACCCTTAAGAGATCTGGTGCTCTAGTTACATTATTTTACTTGACTATTGAATTGCCAAAACAGTAAAAACCCGGTGAAGACCCTTAAGAGATCTGGAGTTCAAGGTACATTATTTTACTTGGACTGTTTAATTGCCAAAACAGTAAAACCCCGGTGAAGACCCGTAAGAGATCTGGAGTTCAAGTTACATTATTTTACTTGGACTGTTAATTGCCAAAACAGTAAAACCCCGGTGAAGACCCTTAACATATCTGGAGTTCAAGTTACATTATTTTACTTGGACTGTTTAATCGCAAAAACAGTAAAACCCCGTTGAAGACCCTTAAGAGATCCGGAGTTCAAGTTACATTATTTTACTTGGACTGTTTAATTGCCAAAACAGTAAAAACCCGGTGAAGACCCTTAAGAGATCTGGTGCTCTAGTTACATAATTTTACTTGACTATTGAATTGCCAAAACAGTAAAAACCCGGTGAAGACCCTTAAGAGATCTGGAGTTCAAGTTACATTATTTTACTTGGACTGTTTAATTGCCAAAACAGTAGAAACCCGGTGAAGACCCTTAAGAGATCAGGAGCTCTAGTTACATTATTTTACTTGGACTGTTTAGTTGTCAAAACAGTAAAACCCCGGTGAAGACCCTTAAGAGATCTGGAGTTCAAGTTACATTATTTTACTTGGACTGTTTAGTTGTCAAAACAGTAAAACCCCGGTGAAGACCCTTAAGAGATCTGGAGTTCAAGTTACATTATTTTACTTGGACTGTTTAATTGCCAAAACAGTAAAAACCCGGTGAAGACCCTTAAGAGATCTGGAGTTCAAGTTACATTATTTTACTTGAACTGTTTAATTGCTTAAACAGTAAAAACCCGGTGAAGACCCTTAAGACATCTGGAGTTCAAGATACATTATTTTACTTGGACTGTTTAATTGCCAAAACAGTAAAAACCCGGTGAAGAACCTTAAGAGATCTGGAGTTCAAGTTACATTATTTTACTTGACTATTTAATTGCCAAAACAGTAAAAACCCGGGTGAAGACCCTTAAGAGATCTGAAGTTCAAGTTACATTATTTTACTTGGATTGTTTAATTTCCAAAACGGTAAAAAGCCGGGTGAAGTTGGGCAGGTAATATATATAAAGCAAAACTAGAAGGATTGTAAACTCTGGCAAGTTCTGACTTCACCTAAATTTTCATTATCGCTTATTTGTACATGACTTCTATAAGCTAATCTTAATGAAAGCTTATTACTTTCTTTACTTAATAAATAGTATTTAGGTACAGAAGGTATTGCATTCCACCCAAAATTGTTTTCTAGGATTTCACTTTAAACTCACTTTAACGCATAGGGTCCCTATACCAAATACCAACAACATATTTTAAGAAAAACATCTGTATGTCCTGTGAACATTATAGCTAAACATCTTATGTGCTCCATTCACATAACTTTCTCTACATCTCTGCAACAAGTTACTCTATTTACTTCATCTAATCGAGAAAAAATTAGCAGAAATAGTCTTATTACTTGCTTCCTTGTTATTAGAAGCGAAATAAGAGAGTAACCTAGGTTAAAGTGATAGTCTAAGCTGGTTGCTATGTGACTGAAGTTTCTTTGTTTGTATGGACACGAGTTTTTTATAGCTGAAACCAAAACAAGGAATATCTCAAAACAATCAACTCCACGATAAAAATGTATAACATAAATTGTGTGTTTTAAAGTGCTTTACATCTTACGGTGTCTATTTCTTAGATTAAAGTAGTAAAGTAGTTGTCAGAGGCTATTCCCAGAAAATTCAAAATATACATTTTATATGTCAGGTAAATACCTTTAATATACGATATTTTAATCAAAATCGTTCGAGCCATTTTTTAGAAAATCGAAATTTTCGAAAAAAGTTCCATTTAAAGGGTAGTTTGGGGTGGGAGGATTTTTCTCAAAATC
This sequence comes from Hymenopus coronatus, assembly GCA_030762935.1. NCBI lineage: Eukaryota > Metazoa > Arthropoda > Insecta > Mantodea > Hymenopodidae > Hymenopus > Hymenopus coronatus. The sequence continues at coordinate 3,569,951 of CM060890.1, read as the reverse complement.
TTCGTGTCGCATCCCTGGAAGATACTAAATTTAAATACCTAGTTTGGTATTTTACCGACTTTTCGTTTTTGATTTATCGTGTTCACAGACACACCGACACACGGACACACAGACACACGGACACACGGACACATGGACATACTGACACACGGACACACGGACACACACACACGTGCCTTTTTCTGAAAATACTCTTTTTGGATACAGGGGACCCTAAAACATATATTTCCGTTGAAATCTCGGTATCGAATTTTTGGGTGCAGTGCAATTACCTTCTCTATATAGTATGTACATAGTTCGTATAGAGAAAGTAAAAAAGTAAACATGTGTTAAATGTGGCATCTCTGCATACGTCCAAAAAATTTCAAGAACATTTCCAACCACAAATGTTACTTTATATGGAACTTTTTTTGAAATTTTCGATTTGCTCAAAAATGGTTCGAACAGTTTGAATAACAAATATGTATATGGAAAATAAAATGTATACCCTGCATTTTTTGGAAATAGCCCTCAAGTGCTCTTCATTGTGAATGAAAGTTTATCTCGTTAGAACACACAATTTATATCACATGCATTTTTGTAGAGCTAACCATTTCTGAGATATTCCCCTAATTGGTTTCAGTTTTAAAATATTAAAAAAATTTTCAAACGCAAACACCTCAGCTGTTTCATACCTCTTTTGTTTTACTCCTAGCCATGGAAAGAGAACCGATTTCTATATAAATTGCATAGCGACAGTTTTTAAAAGATTTGTCTAGCACTTTTACATAGTAATTCCTTATTTATCTTTTACTTACAGAAAACTAAGTTCTGACTCTTTTTATAATGTTTATCTTGATTAGCATGAAGTGGATAGAAGAATGCCATTTTGTAGGAATAGGTTTTTTTTTTTTTTTTTTTTGCAGAATAGGTAGCGAAAGTCTTATGAATGGAACACATCAGACTTTTTTTAATCTGCTCCATGTGAATATAGAAATGTTATAATTACACACGTTTCGTTGAAGTGAGGCGGGGAAATGGAGAAAATTGTAGTGATAGTTTAATATTAAAAGGCTAGCCGCTATTTGCTTGACACATTTTTCATGTATAACTTTTGTTTTTCATTCAAATGACTTTCCCAACTATTCTTACCAAACTCATATTTTTCGATCTCCATGTATATCGATATAAACATTTACATAAAGAGTTTACTTGAACACTTTCCTGTAGCGAGGCGGTAGTAAGAGAATGCATGGTTAAAGCTTCAGTCAAATCCTTCAACAGCTGGTCGCTATGTGATGTAATGACATTCCGTTTTCTTTGCTTGACAAAAAGAAAGAAAAATGTGTAACGATTTACATTTCAGAAATGTATAAATATTTTAATATTATAATCAATAACTAGGAATATGTCGGAAACGATCAGCTCTACAAAAACAACACATTTCAGATAAATTGTGCGTTTTGTGTGGTAAGATATTTTCTATCTCTTATGGTTTACCAAGTATGCAAAAGATCCAGAATGAACTAGAGGTTAGTGTCAGAAAATTCAAGGTATATAATTTATTTAGCATAAACATTTTCTTTAGCATATATATGTTAATGACACTCAAATTGTGTGTTTAAGCCACTGCTGCATACAACTCACTCGACTCTGCGACGCAAGGACATTTGACCGCTTCTCTCTAGTGTTTAACGCCTAATTTAACTACTTGTGGCACCGCAGGCGATGACACATTAATCAAGATGGAGTACCAGTAGAATGCGATGGCGGAGGAAACCGGAGAACCTGGAGAAAATCCGCCCCTGCGCCGCTTTGTCCACCACAAATCTCACATGCGATCGTTTGGGATCGAACTCAGACCCTCTAGGTGAAAGGCGAGTGATCTAGCCACTCAGCTACGGCGCGGCTGATAGCTTTCTCACGCCAGTGCTCGCACGCCACTGCGCGCTAACACTCCACTCAAAATCATACTAACTGCTCTCCGAAGTGCAACTCGTCCTTCATTTTATGGCTAGGAATGGTGTTACAGAAAATTATGAAAACGGAAGCTTCTGGCGTGTGACAGACGTATCGCGTTCTAGAGCTTTCAGTTGCACTTCCTATGCTTACGCATTCCGAGGTCTCCAATTGCGCCCCAGCGCATGCAAAGGCTAAGGTGAGAATGGCGCATATGGCAAGGTCAAAATATCATGTTACATCAATGGAAAATGTTGAAATAAATAACAAGTTTAGTATTTAATTACAATGCTGTTCACTCCAGCACACTCACATATGGACCAGTTTCTAAAAATTATTTTTGTATTCAGGAGATCTCAAAACATGTTTGTGCGGTAAAATCTCGATATCGAATTTTTGGGTGGAATACCTTCCCTACCTTTTCTGTACATTGTATTTGCACTGTCGAGAAGTATACACTTTATGTTCAATACTTTGTAATGCTACTTTCTCTACCAATTACTACGTATGCACATAGCAGATAACTGTATTTCACCCCAAAATTGGATACCAAGATTTCACCGCAAATACCTGTTTTGAGGGCTCCTGATTAAAACAAATTAGACAAAGTTCCCTGGATGTGTGTCTGTAGACAGAGTAACTCAAAAACGAAAAATCGGTTAAACACAATTTGGTATTTAAGTTAAGAAGTATCTTCTACGGATGCAGCACAGGATTTTCAGGAAAATTCCCCCACCTTAAGCTACACTTTTAATGAAGACTTTTCGAAATTCTCATTTCCTCAATAATGGCTCTACGATCTTGATCTATATACCGTATATTAAACATATTTACAAGGCTAATAACATGTACATCCTCCGACGTTCTCTTCATTGTTAATGAGTTTTGCATAATTGGTAAACTGAAAGAGTTAGGCAGAAACATACTACACAAAAAACGTAGATCTTGTTCAAACATACAATTTATGTCCATACATTTTTTTGAGTCGTAGAATACCCATTTCCGAGCTATTTCCCATCATAGTTTTTTTAGAATAGGAAATTTCTCGAATGGGAAGATATTTTTAAATTGTTTTCATCCTGGTCGTGTAAAGAAGAGGGGATTTCAATTGCATCACACAGCGTCCGCTTTTTAAAATATTTGACAGTTGCTTTAGCTTAGAGTATCCCCTTATTTCCCCTGTACTTAGAAGTAACTAATTAATAAAGCTATTTCTGCTAATGTTTATGTGAAAGAGTATGAAGTACAGGATAATAACAACTTGTGCGAATGTTTTGTGAATGTTGCACGTCATACTGTTAAAGCACTATCGCTATTTAGTTGTTTCTCGCAGAGTAATAGAAAGAGTGTGAAGGACAGTGCATGCTGACAATATTCAGACATCTGACTATGCATTTGGTTTCCTCTAGCTCCCTAGTACCTAAAAACACATATCTAATGAAACTGATCATTCTGCTAAGTTTTATCTAGATAAACAAGGAGTAGATAGAAGAATTATCGTTAGAATAGTGTATACAAACTATATAAATTAAAATATAAAGGGCAGGAAAGTATTGCGAATGTAAAGCATCGTGGTATTTAAGCTCTCGCTTAGAGATTGTCTTTTTAAACATCTGCCTGTACTTTAGTCAATTCCCCAAAGACCGGTTTTTAACTTCAAATAGCCCCACTACTCTTTTAAGGCACAAAGGAAAAATATATAATCAAACTATTAATATAATAATAATAATAATCTTAATTGCATCATTACTTGTTTTTAACTTTAATTATATAACTCTAGCCCAAATATCTTTATTCGTTTGGTCAGTTTAAACACTCAAACAGAAACAGTTGGGTCACCTGGTAGGCAGCGTTATGTGATACCAATACATTTTCTAACGTATACACTGTCCCTTATTCTCTGGTTTTATGCAACGGTAGTCTGACCTGAAAACATCGTTCCCGAGACATATCTTCTAAATAGTAACATTATGAACTTTGACGCTGCAAGCTACAGCTAAACAGTAGCGTATTTGGTTAACGCACGGTATTAGTTTGAGTTCCAAGATGCTTGATTCAGGTTCTAATGTTTTCCCCCGCTTTCTTTCTTTCTTCCTGATTTAGTCAAAATCTAGGTGAGATATCGGAACGTTTTTAACGTGCTTATTTGTTTCTTTTTATTTTTGTTCTCTTTATTTATGTTTATTCTAACTTTATCAGGCCAGTATTACTTAAAGTCTTTGTGAAGTTTCTTTTTCAAAACAATTAGAATTTAAAGATCGAAAACTGAAGAATACGTAAAAGGAGCTGCCGTATGTTCTTAATTCGTATACCTTTTAATTTACACCTAAATTTATTAGCGTGACAAAGACTGAACTAGCTTTTTACCTTGATGGATAATACATAAAAAAGAAAATGTACGCAGACGGTGGTGCCCAGGTCACTGACACGCTCTCAGGTGACATGAAACAATCAGTTGAGCTGCAATCATTGCGCCCGCTAGCTCTGTTAAAACTTGCAGGTATAGTGTCCCACGTGTCTCCCTCTCCGCTTCTCATCTCTTTATAGCTGTTGTGTGACTCCTTTTTGTAGCTGAAGCCGTTCATGCATTATAACTTGCAGGTATAGTGTCCCACATGTCTCCCTCTCCGCTTCTCATCTCTTTATAGCTGTTGTGTGACTTCTTTTTGTAGCTGAAGCCGTTCATGCATTATAACTTGCAGGTATAGTGTCCCACATGTCTCCCTCTCCGCTTCTCATCTCTTTATAGCTGTTGTGTGACTTCTTTTTGTAGCTGAAGCCGTTCATGCATTATAACTTGCAGGTATAGTGTCCCACATGTCTCCCTCTCCGCTTCTCATCTCTTTATAACTGTTGTGTGACTCCTTTTTGTAGCTGAAGCCGTTCATGCATTATAACTTGCAGGTATAGTGTCCCACATGTCTCCCTCTCCGCTTCTCATCTCTTTATAGCTGTTGTGTGACTTCTTTTTGTAGCTGAAGCCGTTCATGCATTATAACTTGCAGGTATAGTGTCCCACATGTCTCCCTCTCCGCTTTTCATCTCTTTATAGCTGTTGTGTGACTCCTTTTTGTAGCTGAAGCCGTTCATGCATTATAACTTGTAGGTATAGTGTCCCACATGTCTCCCTCTCCGCTTCTCATCTCTTTATAGCTGTTGTGTGACTCCTTTTTGTAGCTGAAGCCGTTCATGCATTATAACTTGCAGGTATAGTGTCCCACATGTCTCCCTCTCCGCTTCTCATCTCTTTATAGCTGTTGTGTGACTTCTTTTTGTAGCTGAAGCCGTTCATGCATTATAACTTGCAGGTATAGTGTCCCACATGTCTCCCTCTCCGCTTCTCATCTCTTTATAACTGTTGTGTGACTCCTTTTTGTAGCTGAAGCCGTTCATGCATTATAACTTGTAGGTATAGTGTCCCACATGTCTCCCTCTCCGCTTTTCATCTCTTTATAGCTGTTGTGTGACTCCTTTTTGTAGCTGAAGCCGTTCATGCATTATAACTTGCAGGTATAGTGTCCCACATGTCTCCCTCTCCGCTTCTCATCTCTTTATAGCTGTTGTGTGACTTCTTTTTGTAGCTGAAGCCGTTCATGCATTATAACTTGCAGGTATAGTGTCCCACATGTCTCCCTCTCCGCTTCTCATCTCTTTATAGCTGTTGTGTGACTCCTTTTTGTAGCTGAAGCCGTTCATGCATTATAACTTGCAGGTATAGTGTCCCACATGTCTCCCTCTCCGCTTCTCATCTCTTTATAGCTGTTGTGTGACTCCTTTTTGTAGCTGAAGCCGTTCATGCATTATAACTTGCAGGTATAGTATCCCACATGTCTCCCTCTCCGCTTCTCATCTCTTTATAGCTGTTGTGTGACTCCTTTTTGTAGCTGAAGCCGTTCATGCATTATAACTTGCAGGTATAGTGTCCCACATGTCTCCCTCTCCGCTTTTCATCTCTTTATAGCTGTTGTGTGACTCCTTTTTGTAGCTGAAGCCGTTCATGCATTATAACTTGCAGGTATAGTGTCCCACATGTCTCCCTCTCCGCTTCTCATCTCTTTATAGCTGTTGTGTGACTCCTTTTTGTAGCTGAAGCCGTTCATGCATTATAACTTGCAGGTATAGTGTCCCACATGTCTCCCTCTCCGCTTTTCATCTCTTTATAGCTGTTGTGTGACTCCTTTTTGTAGCTGAAGCCGTTCATGCATTATAACTTGCAGGTATAGTGTCCCACATGTCTCCCTCTCCGCTTCTCATCTCTTTATAGCTGTTGTGTGACTCCTTTTTGTAGCTGAAGCCGTTCATGCATTATAACTTGCAGGTATAGTGTCCCACATGTCTCCCTCTCCGCTTCTCATCTCTTTATAACTGTTGTGTGACTCCTTTTTGTAGCTGAAGCCGTTCATGCATTATAACTTGTAGGTATAGTGTCCCACATGTCTCCCTCTCCGCTTCTCATCTCTTTATAGCTGTTGTGTGACTCCTTTTTGTAGCTGAAGCCGTTCATGCATTATAACTTGCAGGTATAGTGTCCCACGTGTCTCCCTCTCCGCTTCTCATCTCTTTATAGCTGTTGTGTGACTCCTTTTTGTAGCTGAAGCCGTTCATGCATTATAACTTGCAGGTATAGTGTCCCACGTGTCTCCCTCTCCGCTTCTCATCTCTTTATAGCTGTTGTGTGACTCCTTTTTGTAGCTGAAGCCGTTCATGCATTATAACTTGCAGGTATAGTGTCCCACGTGTCTCCCTCTCCGCTTCTCATCTCTTTATAGCTGTTGTGTGACTCCTTTTTGTAGCTGAAGCCGTTCATGCATTATAACTTGCAGGTATAGTGTCCCACATGTCTCCCTCTCGGCTTCTCATCTCTTTATAACTGTTGTGTGACTTCTTTTTGTAGCTGAAGCCGTTCATGCATTATAACTTGCAGGTATAGTGTCCCACATGTCTCCCTCTCCGCTTCTCATCTCTTTATAGCTGTTGTGTGACTCCTTTTTGTAGCTGAAGCCGTTCATGCATTATAACTTGTAGGTATAGTGTCCCACATGTCTCCCTCTCCGCTTCTCATCTCTTTATAACTGTTGTGTGACTTCTTTTTGTAGCTGAAGCCGTTCATGCATTATAACTTGCAGGTATAGTGTCCCACATGTCTCCCTCTCCGCTTCTCATCTCTTTATAGCTGTTGTGTGACTTCTCTTTGTAGCTGAAGCCGTTCATGCATTATAACTTGCAGGTATAGTGTCCCACATGTCTCCCTCTCCGCTTCTCATCTCTTTATAACTGTTGTGTGACTTCTTTTTGTAGCTGAAGCCGTTCATGCATTATAACTTGCAGGTATAGTGTCCCACATGTCTCCCTCTCGGCTTTTCATCTCTTTATAGCTGTTGTGTGACTCCTTTTTGTAGCTGAAGCCGTTCATGCATTATAACTTGCAGGTATAGTGTCCCACATGGCTCCCTCTCGGCTTCTCATCTCTTTATAGCTGTTGTGTGACTCCTTTTTGTAGCTGAAGCCGTTCATGCATTATAACTTGCAGGTATAGTGTCCCACATGTCTCCCTCTCCGCTTCTCATCTCTTTATAGCTGTTGTGTGACTCCTTTTTGTAGCTGAAGCCGTTCATGCATTATAACTTGCAGGTATAGTGTCCCACATGTCTCCCTCTCCGCTTCTCATCTCTTTATAGCTGTTGTGTGACTCCTTTTTGTAGCTGAAGCCGTTCATGCATTATAACTTGCAGGTATAGTGTCCCACATGTCTCCCTCTCCGCTTCTCATCTCTTTATAGCTGTTGTGTGACTCCTTTTTGTAGCTGAAGCCGTTCATGCATTATAACTTGCAGGTATAGTGTCCCACATGTCTCCCTCTCCGCTTCTCATCTCTTTATAGCTGTTGTGTGACTTCTTTTTGTAGCTGAAGCCGTTCATGCATTATAACTTGCAGGTATAGTGTCCCACATGTCTCCCTCTCCGCTTCTCATCTCTTTATAGCTGTTGTGTGACTTCTTTTTGTAGCTGAAGCCGTTCATGCATTATAACTTGCAGGTATAGTGTCCCACATGTCTCCCTCTCCGCTTCTCATCTCTTTATAACTGTTGTGTGACTTCTTTTTGTAGCTGAAGCCGTTCATGCATTATAACTTGCAGGTATAGTGTCCCACATGTCTCCCTCTCCGCTTCTCATCTCTTTATAACTGTTGTGTGACTCCTTTTTGTAGCTGAAGCCGTTCATGCATTATAACTTGCAGGTATAGTGTCCCACATGTCTCCCTCTCCGCTTCTCATCTCTTTATAACTGTTGTGTGACTCCTTTTTGTAGCTGAAGCCGTTCATGCATTATAACTTGCAGGTATAGTGTCCCACATGTCTCCCTCTCCGCTTCTCATCTCTTTATAGCTGTTGTGTGACTTCTTTTTGTAGCTGAAGCCGTTCATGCATTATAACTTGCAGGTATAGTGTCCCACATGTCTCCCTCTCCGCTTTTCATCTCTTTATAGCTGTTGTGTGACTCTTTTTTGTAGATGAAGCCGTTCATGCATTATAACTTGCAGGTATAGTGTCCCACGTGTCTCCCTCTCCGCTTCTCATCTCTTTATAACTGTTGTGTGACTCCTTTTTGTAGCTGAAGCCGTTCATGCATTATAACTTGCAGGTATAGTGTCCCACATGTCTCCCTCTCCGCTTCTCATCTCTTTATAACTGTTGTGTGACTCCTTTTTGTAGCTGAAGCCGTTCATGCATTATAACTTGCAGGTATAGTGTCCCACATGTCTCCCTCTCCGCTTCTCATCTCTTTATAGCTGTTGTGTGACTCCTTTTTGTAGCTGAAGCCGTTCATGCATTATAACTTGCAGGTATAGTGTCCCACATGTCTCCCTCTCCGCTTCTCATCTCTTTATAGCTGTTGTGTGACTCCTTTTTGTAGCTGAAGCCGTTCATGCATTATAACTTGCAGGTATAGTGTCCCACATGTCTCCCTCTCCGCTTCTCATCTCTTTATAACTGTTGTGTGACTCCTTTTTGTAGCTGAAGCCGTTCATGCATTATAACTTGTAGGTATAGTGTCCCACATGTCTCCCTCTCCGCTTCTCATCTCTTTATAGCTGTTGTGTGACTTCTCTTTGTAGCTGAAGCCGTTCATGCATTATAACTTGCAGGTATAGTGTCCCACATGTCTCCCTCTCCGCTTCTCATCTCTTTATAACTGTTGTGTGACTTCTTTTTGTAGCTGAAGCCGTTCATGCATTATAACTTGCAGGTATAGTGTCCCACATGTCTCCCTCTCGGCTTTTCATCTCTTTATAGCTGTTGTGTGACTCCTTTTTGTAGCTGAAGCCGTTCATGCATTATAACTTGCAGGTATAGTGTCCCACATGTCTCCCTCTCGGCTTCTCATCTCTTTATAGCTGTTGTGTGACTCCTTTTTGTAGCTGAAGCCGTTCATGCATTATAACTTGCAGGTATAGTGTCCCACATGTCTCCCTCTCCGCTTCTCATCTCTTTATAGCTGTTGTGTGACTCCTTTTTGTAGCTGAAGCCGTTCATGCATTATAACTTGCAGGTATAGTGTCCCACATGTCTCCCTCTCCGCTTCTCATCTCTTTATAGCTGTTGTGTGACTCCTTTTTGTAGCTGAAGCCGTTCATGCATTATAACTTGCAGGTATAGTGTCCCACATGTCTCCCTCTCCGCTTCTCATCTCTTTATAGCTGTTGTGTGACTCCTTTTTGTAGCTGAAGCCGTTCATGCATTATAACTTGCAGGTATAGTGTCCCACATGTCTCCCTCTCCGCTTCTCATCTCTTTATAGCTGTTGTGTGACTTCTTTTTGTAGCTGAAGCCGTTCATGCATTATAACTTGCAGGTATAGTGTCCCACATGTCTCCCTCTCCGCTTCTCATCTCTTTATAGCTGTTGTGTGACTTCTTTTTGTAGCTGAAGCCGTTCATGCATTATAACTTGCAGGTATAGTGTCCCACATGTCTCCCTCTCCGCTTCTCATCTCTTTATAACTGTTGTGTGACTTCTTTTTGTAGCTGAAGCCGTTCATGCATTATAACTTGCAGGTATAGTGTCCCACATGTCTCCCTCTCCGCTTCTCATCTCTTTATAACTGTTGTGTGACTCCTTTTTGTAGCTGAAGCCGTTCATGCATTATAACTTGCAGGTATAGTGTCCCACATGTCTCCCTCTCCGCTTCTCATCTCTTTATAACTGTTGTGTGACTCCTTTTTGTAGCTGAAGCCGTTCATGCATTATAACTTGCAGGTATAGTGTCCCACATGTCTCCCTCTCCGCTTCTCATCTCTTTATAGCTGTTGTGTGACTTCTTTTTGTAGCTGAAGCCGTTCATGCATTATAACTTGCAGGTATAGTGTCCCACATGTCTCCCTCTCCGCTTTTCATCTCTTTATAGCTGTTGTGTGACTCTTTTTTGTAGATGAAGCCGTTCATGCATTATAACTTGCAGGTATAGTGTCCCACGTGTCTCCCTCTCCGCTTCTCATCTCTTTATAACTGTTGTGTGACTCCTTTTTGTAGCTGAAGCCGTTCATGCATTATAACTTGCAGGTATAGTGTCCCACATGTCTCCCTCTCCGCTTCTCATCTCTTTATAACTGTTGTGTGACTCCTTTTTGTAGCTGAAGCCGTTCATGCATTATAACTTGCAGGTATAGTGTCCCACATGTCTCCCTCTCCGCTTCTCATCTCTTTATAGCTGTTGTGTGACTCCTTTTTGTAGCTGAAGCCGTTCATGCATTATAACTTGCAGGTATAGTGTCCCACATGTCTCCCTCTCCGCTTCTCATCTCTTTATAGCTGTTGTGTGACTCCTTTTTGTAGCTGAAGCCGTTCATGCATTATAACTTGCAGGTATAGTGTCCCACATGTCTCCCTCTCCGCTTCTCATCTCTTTATAACTGTTGTGTGACTCCTTTTTGTAGCTGAAGCCGTTCATGCATTATAACTTGTAGGTATAGTGTCCCACATGTCTCCCTCTCCGCTTCTCATCTCTTTATAGCTGTTGTGTGACTTCTCTTTGTAGCTGAAGCCGTTCATGCATTATAACTTGCAGGTATAGTGTCCCACATGTCTCCCTCTCCGCTTCTCATCTCTTTATAACTGTTGTGTGACTTCTTTTTGTAGCTGAAGCCGTTCATGCATTATAACTTGCAGGTATAGTGTCCCACATGTCTCCCTCTCGGCTTTTCATCTCTTTATAGCTGTTGTGTGACTCCTTTTTGTAGCTGAAGCCGTTCATGCATTATAACTTGCAGGTATAGTGTCCCACATGTCTCCCTCTCGGCTTCTCATCTCTTTATAGCTGTTGTGTGACTCCTTTTTGTAGCTGAAGCCGTTCATGCATTATAACTTGCAGGTATAGTGTCCCACATGTCTCCCTCTCCGCTTCTCATCTCTTTATAGCTGTTGTGTGACTCCTTTTTGTAGCTGAAGCCGTTCATGCATTATAACTTGCAGGTATAGTGTCCCACATGTCTCCCTCTCCGCTTCTCATCTCTTTATAGCTGTTGTGTGACTCCTTTTTGTAGCTGAAGCCGTTCATGCATTATAACTTGCAGGTATAGTGTCCCACATGTCTCCCTCTCCGCTTCTCATCTCTTTATAGCTGTTGTGTGACTCCTTTTTGTAGCTGAAGCCGTTCATGCATTATAACTTGCAGGTATAGTGTCCCACATGTCTCCCTCTCCGCTTCTCATCTCTTTATAGCTGTTGTGTGACTTCTTTTTGTAGCTGAAGCCGTTCATGCATTATAACTTGCAGGTATAGTGTCCCACATGTCTCCCTCTCCGCTTCTCATCTCTTTATAGCTGTTGTGTGACTTCTTTTTGTAGCTGAAGCCGTTCATGCATTATAACTTGCAGGTATAGTGTCCCACATGTCTCCCTCTCCGCTTCTCATCTCTTTATAACTGTTGTGTGACTTCTTTTTGTAGCTGAAGCCGTTCATGCATTATAACTTGCAGGTATAGTGTCCCACATGTCTCCCTCTCCGCTTCTCATCTCTTTATAACTGTTGTGTGACTCCTTTTTGTAGCTGAAGCCGTTCATGCATTATAACTTGCAGGTATAGTGTCCCACATGTCTCCCTCTCCGCTTCTCATCTCTTTATAACTGTTGTGTGACTCCTTTTTGTAGCTGAAGCCGTTCATGCATTATAACTTGCAGGTATAGTGTCCCACATGTCTCCCTCTCCGCTTCTCATCTCTTTATAGCTGTTGTGTGACTTCTTTTTGTAGCTGAAGCCGTTCATGCATTATAACTTGCAGGTATAGTGTCCCACATGTCTCCCTCTCCGCTTTTCATCTCTTTATAGCTGTTGTGTGACTCTTTTTTGTAGATGAAGCCGTTCATGCATTATAACTTGCAGGTATAGTGTCCCACGTGTCTCCCTCTCCGCTTCTCATCTCTTTATAACTGTTGTGTGACTCCTTTTTGTAGCTGAAGCCGTTCATGCATTATAACTTGCAGGTATAGTGTCCCACATGTCTCCCTCTCCGCTTCTCATCTCTTTATAACTGTTGTGTGACTCCTTTTTGTAGCTGAAGCCGTTCATGCATTATAACTTGCAGGTATAGTGTCCCACATGTCTCCCTCTCCGCTTCTCATCTCTTTATAGCTGTTGTGTGACTCCTTTTTGTAGCTGAAGCCGTTCATGCATTATAACTTGCAGGTATAGTGTCCCACATGTCTCCCTCTCCGCTTCTCATCTCTTTATAGCTGTTGTGTGACTCCTTTTTGTAGCTGAAGCCGTTCATGCATTATAACTTGCAGGTCGTATGACAGGATCCTTTTGATATAACATGTAATGCAACAGGAGTTATTAAGCGTATGCTTTTGGAATGGACGTAACTATTGCTGCTAAGGTCTACTTTCCTATGAAAAGAGGCTGGATTTGCATGGTTACCAAATGGTCGACAAGCACGGTAATTCCGACCTTATTGTGTTCAGAGTATGAAATATTACCTATCTCTAAAAATAATATGGGACAGGTGAACTATCTGATATAATTCCACCTGTCGACCGTCGTCATCTTGTAGGTATTGATACTATCTGTCCTTGCTAGGGCTTAAACATAGGAATGTTTTATGTTCGGTGTTGCGGATTTAACGTTGAGAATATTAGGGAGGTAGCGTTACAGGGTAGGCAATTACCTTGCCACTGATCTGCAGGTGACTTGATTTCAAAAGCAGTTGATGTGATTTGTTTATATTTATATATTTTTACTTTCTCTATACGTACTATGTACATAGTGTATAGAGAAGGTATTGCTTCCACCAAAAAATTCAATACCGAGTTACACCGGAAATATGTTTTAGGGTCCCCTGTATCCAAAAAAGTATTTTCAGAAAAAGGTCCGTGTGTGTGTCCGTGTGTCTGTGAACAAGATAACTCCAAAACGAAAAGTCGGTAAAATACCAATTTTGGCATTTAAGTTTAGTATTTTCCAGGGATGCGACACGAAAATTTTGAGAAAATTTCCCCACCCCAAACTACCCTTTACATGGAACTTTTTTCGAAAATTTTGATTTTCTGAAAAATGGCTCTAACGATTTTGATTAAAATATCATATATTAAAGATATTTACCTGACAAATAAAACGTATATTTTGAATTTTCTAGGAATAGCCTCTGAAGACTACTGTATTCTGGATGAATTTTGCATAACTACTAAACCGTAAGAGATGGATAAAAACTTAACCAAAAAAAAATGTAGAGCACGTTAAAATACACAATTTACGTTATATACATTTTTTAGTTGATCGTTATTGAGATATTCCTTTTTCTTGGTTTCAGCTTTGAAAAACTTATACTTTTCTCATTTAGGAATTTGTCAACTCCTGTCCATACAAACAAAGAAACATCAGTCACATAGCAACCAGCTTTTAGCTTTCACTTATGGTACTCCCTTATTTCGCTTCTACTTACAATAAAGCAAGAAATAAGACTATTTCTGCTAATTTCTCTCGATTAGCATAAAATAAATAAAAGATAAGCTTATTAACAATAATTTGTTACAGAGATATAGAGAAAGTCACGTGAATGGAACACATCAATTTTTTAATCTGCAATCATGATAGGAAGGGAGAGTACTTGGGTTCAGCTCTTCAGCTGTTGGCTGCTTTAATGCCAGGTGCCCACTAGTCATGCGGGACACTGCGGCGTTCAATGGGTAAGAAATCCCCCCGAGATCTGAACAAGTAACTGCTGTTCACGAGTGCGGCTGTGACCAGAATCGGTAGAACTTTCCCCCCCGACAATTCATTATTCGGATTTGGCATTGCCAACTTCTCGTACACAAACAAAAACACGTGAAAGTGGGCAATATAACTAGAGCTTGTTTGTTAACACATTCTTGCTTTCGCTGGCACTTAAGTACAATGCACAGAGTAGATATATAAAATATTTTATTCCAAATAACATTTCAATAAATATTTCACCGAAAATACACCTTTTGAGACCCCACAAAAGCATTTAAAAAATATCCGCGTGTGTCTGTGGGGAACATAGTTCAAAAACGAAAAGCTCAACTTCTTATTTAACTTCAGTGTCTTCTGAAGACGCGACACAAACATCTTCAATACAATTCCCCCACCAACTATCTTTTGCCAACATTTTTGAAAACTTTGATTTTCTCTAAAATTGCTCAAAATACTTTGATTAAAACGCCGTATATTAAAGATATTTACATCAAAAATAAAATACATACTTGAACTTTCTGGGAATATTCTCTGGAGACCATTTCATTCTAGTTCAATTTTGTTGGATTTTGTGTAACTGAAAAACTGTAACAAATATATAAAACTTACTGCACAAAGATGTAGAACTTGTTAAAACACATTAATTTATGTCATATACATTTTTTACAGAGTTGACCGTTTCTGAGATAGTCCTTCTAATTGTTTCTTCGTAAACTTCGTAACTTTGCTGAAATAGGAAGCCACCTTTTGTGTCATCTCTCCTTTGTTTTATTTTAATTGTTCACATATTGACCAGCTTTTAAAAGATATGACTATCGCTTTAGCGTAATGTATTCTCTTATTTCCCTTCTGCTTTATTACTGCTAATATCTGTCTGGGGTATAAAAGAATAAACTTGTGTAAGGAAAGTTTGTGGAACAGCTAGAAAGAGGCATGTGGATAGAACACATGAGAGCTTTGAGATCAAGTTGACTGTGATCAAAAAGGTTGAAAGCAAATTTTGTTTTGCAAAAATGCGCAACGATATCACAAAAATAAATGACAGCCTCTGATAACGAAAAGAATAGTTCGCTGTGATTCAGTGGTAAAGCTTGCTTGTCATTAAAGTGGTTAGCATTCCTGCATATCTCCAGAATATATGGGTTTAATGTCCCTGGGAGGAACTTCGGAGAACGTTTTAGAGCGTGTTTAACAAAATAAAAATGTCATATTAGATAAAAGTTTTGCTACCTCAAATAATTTGCTAATGCAATAATTCTATTTATTTCGTAAAAAATATGTGGCTTTAAATCTTAATTTGGAATGTATGTACTTTAAATCTGTGACCTGTGAAAGAAATATTTAGCCGTCCATCCTTTGTTATTTCGAGTCAAGCATTGAGCATCGTCAAACAAAGCTCTAGAACTGTTGCGACAACACATGCAAAAGCTAAATGTTACGTTCACGAGGGCATGGCCTGTTTCTCAACATTATTGCGTATCACTGCTCTGAATGAAGTAATTAAAATAGTAATGCGTGCGGAAAACGTTTAATCGCTTGGGAAAAACTGAAAACACAGATCATTTCATTTCTACGCATACTCACGAAACTCCGGGTTTCTGCTACTGTTAGTTCAATTTTGATTAGCACTTTCAACTTTGGCTACATATAATAAATACATTATTTGTTTAAATTCGCTGTGCTTAACGTTTGTTCTGCCTTTAACAAAATATTCACAGCTCCAGCACACCTGCCTGAAACAACTTGTAGCTCTGCAAACACAACATTTTAAGGAGCCAAGTACCAAAAGGCCAGACAGTGAACCAACACTTCTAACTAAAACAGAGAACGCAATTTAAAGTGATTCGCAGTGAGGCAAAGTCATTCATTGTATTTCGAGTTCTTAGAAGACAGTGCCTGGCGAAGATGACGAATGCAATTTAAAGTGATTCGCAGTGAGGCAAAGTCATTCATTGTATTTCGAGTTCTTAGAAGACAGTGCCTGGCGAAGATGACGAATGCAATTTAAAGTGATTCGCAGTGAGGCAAAGTCATTCATTGTATTTCGAGTTCTTAGAAGACAGTGCCTGGCGAAGATGACGAATGCAATTTAAAGTGATTCGCAGTGAGGCAAAGTCATTCATTGTATTTCGAGTTCTTAGAAGACAGTGCCTGGCGAAGATGACGAATGCAATTTAAAGGGATTCGCAGTGAGACAAAGTCATTCATTGTATTTCGAGTTCTTAGAAGACAGTGCCTGGCGAAGATGACGAATGCAATTTAAAGTGATTCGCAGTGAGGCAAAGTCATTCATTGTATTTCGAGTTCTTAGAAGACAGTGCCTGGCGAAGATGACGAATGCAATTTAAAGTGATTCGCAGTGAGGCAAAGTCATTCATTGTATTTCGAGTTCTTAGAAGACAGTGCCTGGCGAAGATGACGAATGCAATTTAAAGTGATTCGCAGTGAGGCAAAGTCATTCATTGTATTTCGAGTTCTAAGAAGACAGTGCCTGGCGAAGATGACGAATGCAATTTAAAGTGATTCGCAGTGAGGCAAAGTCATTCATTGTATTTCGAGTTCTTAGAAGACAGTGCCTGGCGAAGATGACGAATGCAATTTAAAGTGATTCGCAGTGAGGCAAAGTCATTCATTGTATTTCGAGTTCTTAGAAGACAGTGCCTGGCGAAGATGACGAATGCAATTTAAAGTGATTCGCAGTGAGGCAAAGTCATTCATTGTATTTCGAGTTCTTAGAAGACAGTGCCTGGCGAAGATGACGAATGCAATTTAAAGTGATTCGCAGTGAGGCAAAGTCATTCATTGTATTTCGAGTTCTTAGAAGACAGTGCCTGGCGAAGATGACGAATGCAATTTAAAGTGATTCGCAGTGAGGCAAAGTCATTCATTGTATTTCGAGTTCTAAGAAGACAGTGCCTGGCGAAGATGACGAATGCAATTTAAAGTGATTCGCAGTGAGGCAAAGTCATTCATTGTATTTCGAGTTCTTAGAAGACAGTGCCTGGCGAAGATGACGAATGCAATTTAAAGTGATTCGCAGTGAGGCAAAGTCATTCATTGTATTTCGAGTTCTAAGAAGACAGTGCCTGGCGAAGATGACGAATGCAATTTAAAGTGATTCGCAGTGAGGCAAAGTCATTCATTGTATTTCGAGTTCTTAGAAGACAGTGCCTGGCGAAGATGACGAATGCAATTTAAAGTGATTCGCAGTGAGGCAAAGTCATTCATTGTATTTCGAGTTCTTAGAAGACAGTGCCTGGCGAAGATGACGAATGCAATTTAAAGTGATTCGCAGTGAGGCAAAGTCATTTATTGTATTTCGGGTTCTTAGAAGACAGTGCCTGGCGAAGATGACGAATGCAATTTAAAGTGATTCGCAGTGAGGCAAAGTCATTCATTGTATTTCGAGTTCTTAGAAGACAGTGCCTGGCGAAGATGACGAATGCAATTTAAAGTGATTCGCAGTGAGGCAAAGTCATTCATTGTATTTCGAGTTCTTAGAAGACAGTGCCTGGCGAAGATGACGAATGCAATTTAAAGTGATTCGCAGTGAGGCAAAGTCATTCATTGTATTTCGAGTTCTTAGAAGACAGTGCCTGGCGAAGATGACGAATGCAATGATTACTGTGGTGACGTCAATGTTGAAATATTTGCTGTGGGTAAAAATCTGTCTAAAGGATGTTAAAATTTTACTTAATTATAAAAAACTGAGATTTTGTTTCATAAATGAGCAATTGCATTATTGCCCATTGACACGTCTCCTCGTAACGACTAGTTTATCAGTTAATTCATTAATACCTGCTCCTCGTAACAAAGCGCTTGTTTCTCGTACGTATATTTTGCATTATGTATTTATTTTATAACGCACGTTTTTTACATCAGAAACAGTATTTTCAAAATCTTTAATTTGTGATTTGTGAGAAAACCTTACGTGATAGAGAAAAAAGGAAAGCACCATTCGATTTAGCACATCAAAGTTAGTTAATATCATCTTTCAGATTGCAAACCGGCGAACAAAATATAAATGTTGCAGGACAGTGTAATTAATGAAAACCCAAAAGTCTAATTAATATAAATTGGTAATTTTTGGAATAGAAACAATGTAAATATAACATTGGAAATAGTGATGCGACAAAAATATCACAGCTATTTTGGAACAGTTTCGCTAACACAACAGCTATTTGAAACTGTTTCCCACTAAAACTGTTTCAATTCTGGAAATTGCGTGAATTGTGTTGTTCTTTCATGTATCGCTTCCCTGCAACAGCTTCATGCAACAATAGCAGCAACGCCTGGGAGGTGCAGCAGTTACTATGTGCAGTTGTGTAAATATTTTGTCATTACAAGGTACGCCTTTGTACCTTGTAGCGCGCGGCGAAAGTATATCACATAAATTGTGTGTTATAATAATATCTGTATTTTTGTGTAGTAAGTGTTTGTTTTTCTCTTACGGCTTACGAAAGGTCTTCATGGGCTATTCCCAGAAAATTGTCATGTAAATGTCTGAAACAAATCCAGATCGTTACAACCATTTTAGAGGAAACTTTGTTTAATGTTCCATGCAAAGGGTAGCTGGAGTGGGATTTTCCTGTCGCATCCTTGGAAGGCACTAAACTAAATACCAAAACGGTATTTTCATGTTTGAGTTATGCTGTCCATAGACAGACTTATATACACATACCTTTCTCTAAATCTGCTTTTATTTTTTGGACTCAGGGGACCACAGAACATATATTTTCAATGAAAATTCAACAGAGAATTTTGTGGGAAATACAATATCTTCTCTGCCTACGATGAGCACAGCACGAGTAGAGAAAACTGACATCGTGAAGGCTTATACACGAAGCTTTTTAATTCCTTCAATCTGAGTTAGATAAGCAGTAATTATAAAGTGTACGTTTATATTTATATACTTTATAAAGAGTAAACTATTTATATGGCTACTTGGCTACCACTTTATATATTATATAAGTACACATTACTGAATGCATAAGCACGTAACGAGAAATATATGTTCTAGAAGGTATATTTTCGTGTAAAGCCAAATCTGGAAAGAAAAACGAATCCCTTTCGTCTTCATCTCACTGCTATTTACTTACAAAGTTGTCTTCCGTGAAGTATTCTAGTCATTACATATAATATTAACTTTCACAAAGCACACAGCCCAAGAAATAATGCTCATAGTATTTCTCCCATGTTACTGTTTACTTAACTTAACATTTCCAGCTAATATTAAACTTCTGGTTGAGTCATCCTAATCTCGCACAGCACACCGTGATTGCCAAAGTGAACTGCATTACATTTGTGTGAGAATGCTCGCAGGCTGACGCATTCGAGAAAGCGGCTTGGTCCATGCAGAGCAACAATAGCACCATCTCCAGCACTTTTGTCTAATGGAAAATAGTTATCAACTTTTCTTTCTCTTGATCAAGCAAACAGAATGGACCTGAAGGAATCTTAAAAAAGTTGCTTATTGCTTCAGCATTCTGTATTACCTTATTCCCGAGTATCTACAAGGAATTATGTAATACAAATGTTTCTGTATATGTTTATATTGTTATACGTGAAATAGAAAAAGAGCGTTTTGTAGGAATAGTTCATTATATAACATTAGGAGAAAGTATGTGAATGTAACTAATCATATTTTTATTGTTCCTTTACGTAAGTCAACAAATTTTCCTTCATTTATATGTATAGTTTATTTAAAAACGGTGGAATTGAAAACACGTTTCGGAGAAAGCGTATTTTGATTTGAATTGGTGTATTATTAATAAAACTTGGTATATGTAATTATCCATATAATATGAAACTTCCTGTCCTTCACATGGCTTGTTGGAAAATAATAAGCTTATGGTATGTTGCGTAAATATGAAATAATGTCCAATACGTAACTCTGATAAGTATAATAATGTTCGTCCTATCGATTAAACATTTAAAGATCCCTTTGGGTAGCTACTTTAACCCGCAAATTCGCATCGGAGTTATGGAGGACGGCGTATAACGAAGAGATTCCAAGCTCCATTCCCGCTGCCTTTTGTACTGTTTCATTACAACACTTCATATTACATTTTACGCATATAGGTATGCAGAAACTGCACCATTTAAACAACATCACCGGCGAGCAGTCACATCTACGAGATCTAGCTTTAAGAAGTGAAGAGAAGTCGGCAACACTATCATGGTAACCTGGCCACAATACCAGCATATTTTGGACTCAATAACAGTAGTAACGGATCATCGAGAAATCACTCCGCACCTCCCGTGTGGCCAAGATTCCCCTAGAGTAGGAAACTCTGGTGGCAGCCCTGGCTGGCGCGAGCGTTTCGCTGCTTAAGAGAACTGCTAGCTTCACTATATTCATGCATGAAAGGTAATGTAGAAAAATAATATGCAACTAACCTGTTTAAAGGAAATGTTGAAAATGTTAACCATTTTCTTGAAGACACAAATTCATTCGCCTTAAATTATTTTCCAACACTGTAATTAATCTCTCCTTTGTTACAGATGTTATGTAAGCTTTCTATTCCCGTTTGCAATTCATTGATTGTTTTTGGATTGTCCTTATAGACCGAAAGTTTAGCTCCCCAAAGAAAATAATCCGGAGGGGTAAGATCAGGAGACCGCGGAAGCCACAAACCTTTAGAAATTAGTCTTTCCCCAAAAACTTCCACTAGCAGTCCCCATGGATTTATGTCATGTATGAGCAGTGGCGTTATCTTGTTGAAAAAATGCACTGTTCACTTCATCTTTATTTAGCTGTAAAATAAATGGAAAAAGAATATCCGAGCATTAAACATCTGAATTAATTGAATTATGGAAAAAAAAAAAAAAAAAAATGGCCCAATAATTCAAGAGCGGGAGATCGCACACCATACACCAATTTTCTCTGAATGTGAAGGGGTTTCCTGAATTGCATTAGGATTTTCAGTAGACCTACTCGCGTATTTTGTGAATTTACGCGTCTAGATAAGTGGAACCAAGCTTCATCAGTAAAAAATCTCCTATCTAACACGTCAATTCCATGGTGCAAAATAGACCTCTGAAACCATTCACAATACTGAACTCTTTTCCCATGATCTGTGGGTTTTAATTTGTGGATGAGTGATACCTTATATGGATACAAACCTAGTTCTTTTTGACTGCTTTGTATGCGGAATCTTAAGAAATATCACATTGTTGGGCCAATTTGTTTATTGGTTTTTGTGAACTTTTAAGCATTCTATCCGATAGTTTTTCTTCTGTTAGCACACTCGGTCTTCCATTTATAACAGCATCATGCACGGAATCTGATTCCCAAAATGTGATAGTTAAATCACGCACAGTATCTCGGTGCGGTAGTATTGAATTAGGGAACCTGAAAACGAATTTTGTTTCAGTTTCTCAGTATAATTGCCACGTTCATTAAAAACTTTTTCCACTAGAAATACACGTTCCTCTGTAGAATACATTGATCTCGCTTCAGGCACACGTCCGAACTCACAGCATAGTAGACCATACTAACGAGTACAACAAACAACTCATACGCTCGCAGCCGCTGATAACGCCGATAAGCATAACATCCTGTCGGAATAGAATGCGATAAATCTAGGGATGCAAACCTTTTATCGAGTGGTGGCCAGCAGCAAGTTGCGGAGGAAATTCTTGATGATCCGTTCGTTACCTTTCGTTCAAGGAGAAAAACAGGTGCTTCCCCTAACCTACCCACACATGCTGACTCTCCCTCTCTCTCTCTCTCTCTCTCTCTCTCTCTCTCTCTCTCTCTCTCCCCTTTTCGCTTTCTCTGTTTTTATATTTCTTTAATTCAAAGTAGCATTCAAATAAACTTTAGATCTAGTTTGATTGCTTAGAATATAAAAGCAAATGACAACATACTCTGTTTCTCTTTGTAAATGAAAGTAGCACCCAAGGGTCACTTTGTTTGGCCTGGTTACAGAAGGAAATAAACATGGGTGGCATGATCCAAGCTATGCACATGTTAAATCTATCACAAACGTTGTATGTCAGAGAAGTGTTTTCTTTTTTACCCTTCTTATATTGCTAAGAGTATATTGTATTATTTATTATTTATGGCCCTTACTTCGCACTTCATTAACTTGTGCTCTTGCATGCTCTTTTGAATAAAAAATGAATAATTAATTTAGAAGGTCTTTTGAGCAACGTAGTTTACTGTTGTGTTGTTATTATATACCCCAGGGTGTGGCAGCAGTGGAGCTACTGCAGAGGAATTTTCATTTGTCCATTCTCAGTTGATTACTCATGTGGAGTCATGCATGAGAAAGGCACTGCAACTTTAACAAACGGCCGAGTCTCCGAAATGAACCTAACAGAAAGGCAATTAGTATTCTCTCGTATCCCGGCCCGAGGAGGCAAACTTATGTTTCCCTCAGGATATGCATCCCGACTTTCATACTTTACTGGAGACGTATTTCTCCGCAGCGGTCATCCTGTTTCCAACCGCTAATGATTAAGAAAAGACCCTGAGACAACATAATTTGTTTCGGCTAAATTGAAATATAGTCTCGCCAGTACACAGAAGCACATTCTATTGTACCTTGCAAATATTCACCTTGATTTAAAGTGTAGCCGTTAGGTGCTATATGCTCATATTAAACAGTTAGGAAATTTCCACATTTTAGCCGATATTATAGATAAAAATTACTAATATTTTTACTTTCTCTACACGTAATATGTACATAGTGTATAGAGAAGGCATTGTATTGCACCCAAAAAATCGATACCGAGAATTCATGGGAAATACGTGTTTTGGGTCCCCCTGGGTCAAACTTGGTATTTAAGACTGGTATCTTCCAGGAATGCGACACAAAGATTTTGAGAAAAATCCCCCCACCCTTAACTACCCTTTATATGGAACTTTTTTTGAAAGTTTTGATTTTCTCAAAAATGGCTCTAACGATTTTGATTAAAATATCATATATTAAAGACACATACCTGACAAATAAAATGTATATCTTGAATTTTCTGGGAATAACCTCTGAAGACAACTTTATTCTGGATGAATTTTACGGAATTTTGAATAACTGCTAAACAGTAAGAGATGGACAAAAACTTACAACAAAAAATGTAGAGCACGTTAAAACACACAATTTAGATTACATACATTTCTTTCGTGGAGTTCATTGTTTTTGAGACATTCCTTGTTTTTTTGGGTTTCTGCTTTGAAAAACTTATACTTTTCTCATACAGGAATTTGTCAACTGCTGTCCATACAAACAAAAGAACTTCAGTGACATAGTAACCAGCTTTTGACTATGACTTTAACCTATGGTACTCCGTTATTTCGCTTCTAACTACAAGGAAACAAAGTAATAAGACTATTTCTGTTTTTTTTTTCTTTTTTTTTTCTAATTAGCATGAAGTAAATAGAAGTATAAGCTTTTTAAGAATAATTTGTTGCAGTGATGTAGAGAAAGTGATGTTACACATCAGATTTTTTTAACAATAAGACTAGTAGAAAAACGGTGGTAGTAGCAGTAGTGGGTGCAGGGTATTAGCAATAGCAGTACCAGTAGGTATAGCGGCAATGTCAGTAGTAGCAGTAGTGGGTGCAGGGTATTAGCAATAGCAGTACCAGTAGGTATAGCGGCAATGTCAGTAGAAGCAGCAGTAGCAGTAGTGGGTGCAGGGTATTAGCAATAGCAGTACCAGTAGGTATAGCGGCAATGTCAGTAGTAGCAGTAGTGGGTGCAGGGTATTAGCAATAGCAGTACCAGTAGGTATAGCGGCAATGTCAGTAGTAGCAGTAGTGGGTGCAGGGTATTAGCAATAGCAGTACCAGTAGGTATAGCGGCAATGTCAGTAGTAGCAGTAGTGGGTGCAGGGTATTAGCAATAGCAGTACCAGTAGGTATAGCGGCAATGTCAGTAGTAGCAGTAGTGGGTGCAGGGTATTAGCAATAGCAGTACCAGTAGGTATAGCGGCAATGTCAGTAGTAGCAGTAGTGGGTGCAGGGTATTAGCAATAGCAGTACCAGTAGGTATAGCGGCAATGTCAGTAGAAGCAGTAGTGGGTGCAGGGTATTAGCAATAGCAGTACCAGTAGGTATAGCGGCAATGTCAGTAGTAGCAGTAGTGGGTGCAGGGTATTAGCAATAGCAGTACCAGTAGGTATAGCGGCAATGTCAGTAGTAGCAGTAGTGGGTGCAGGGTATTAGCAATAGCAGTACCAGTAGGTATAGCGGCAATGTCAGTGGAAGTAGCAGTAGTGGGTGCAGGGTATTAGCAATAGCAGTACCAGTAGGTATAGCGGCAATGTCAGTAGTAGCAGTAGTGGGTACAGGGTATTAGCAATAGCAGTACCAGTAGGTATAGCGGCAATGTCAGTAGAAGCAGTAGTGGGTGCAGGGTATTAGCAATAGCAGTACCAGTAGGTATAGCGGCAATGTCAGTAGAAGCAGTAGTGGGTGCAGGGTATTAGCAATAGCAGTACCAGTAGGTATAGCGGCAATGTCAGCAGTAGCAGCAGTAGCAGTAGTGGGTGCAGGGTATTAGCAATAGCAGTACCAGTAGGTATAGCGGCAATGTCAGTAGAAGCAGCAGTAGCAGTAGTGGGTGCAGGGTATTAGCAATAGCAGTACCAGTAGGTATAGCGGCAATGTCAGCAGTAGCAGCAGTAGCAGTAGTGGGTGCAGGGTATTAGCAATAGCAGTACCAGTAGGTATAGCGGCAATGTCAGTAGAAGCAGCAGTAGCAGTAGTGGGTGCAGGGTATTAGCAATAGCAGTACCAGTAGGTATAGCGGCAATGTCAGTAGTAGCAGTAGTGGGTGCAGG
The DNA here is from genome assembly GCA_030762935.1 of Hymenopus coronatus. Lineage (NCBI taxonomy): Eukaryota > Metazoa > Arthropoda > Insecta > Mantodea > Hymenopodidae > Hymenopus > Hymenopus coronatus. Next base: position 3,545,017 of record CM060890.1, on the reverse strand, counting down.
GTATTAGCAATAGCAGTACCAGTAGGTATAGCGGCAATGTCAGTAGAAGCAGTAGTAGCAGTAGTGGGTGCAGGGTATTAGCAATAGCAGTACCAGTAGGTATAGCGGCAATGTCAGTAGTAGCAGTAGTGGGTGCAGGGTATTAGCAATAGCAGTACCAGTTGGTATAGCGGCAATGTCAGTAGAAGCAGCAGTAGCAGTAGTGGGTGCAGGGTATTAGCAATAGCAGTACCAGTAGGTATAGCGGCAATGTCAGTAGAAGCAGTAGTAGCAGTAGTGGGTGCAGGGTATTAGCAATAGCAGTACCAGTAGGTATAGCGGCAATGTCAGTAGAAGTAGCAGTAGCAGTAGTGGGTGCAGGGTATTAGCAATAGCAGTACCAGTAGGTATAGCGGCAATGTCAGTAGAAGCAGCAATAGCAGTAGTGGGTGCAGGGTATTAGCAATAGCAGTACCAGTAGGTATAGCGGCAATGTCAGTAGAAGCAGCAGTAGCAGTAGTGGGTGCAGGGTATTAGCAATAGCAGTACCAGTAGGTATAGCGGCAATGTCAGTAGAAGTAGCAGTAGTAGCAGTAGTGGGTGCAGGGTATTAGCAATAGCAGTACCAGTAGGTATAGCGTCAATGACAGAAGTAGCAGTTTTGGGTGCAGGGTATTAGCAATAGCAGTACCAGTAGATATAGCGGCAATGTCAGTAGAAGCAGTAGTAGCAGTAGTGGGTGCAGGGTATTAGCAATAGCAGTACCAGTAGGTATAGCGGCAATGTCATTAGTAGCAGTAGTAGCAGTAGTGGGTGCGGGGTATTAGCAATAGCAGTACCAGTAGGTATAGCGGCAATGTCAGTAGAAGCAGCAGTAGCAGTAGTGGGTGCAGGGTATTAGCAATAGCAGTACCAGTAGGTATAGCGGCAATGTCAGTAGAAGCAGTAGTAGCAGTAGTGGGTGCAGGGTATTAGCAATAGCAGTACCAGTAGGTATAGCGGCAATGTCAGTAGTAGCAGTAGTGGGTGCAGGGTATTAGCAATAGCAGTACCAGTAGGTATAGCGGCAATGTCAGTAGTAGCAGTAGTGGGTGCAGGGTATTAGCAATAGCAGTACCAGTAGGTATAGCGGCAATGTCAGTAGTAGCAGTAGTGGGTGCAGGGTATTAGCAATAGCAGTACCAGTAGGTATAGCGGCAATGTCAGTAGAAGCAGTAGTGGGTGCAGGGTATTAGCAATAGCAGTACCAGTAGGTATAGCGGCAATGTCAGTAGTAGCAGTAGTGGGTGCAGGGTATTAGCAATAGCAGTACCAGTAGGTATAGCGGCAATGTCAGTAGTAGCAGTAGTGGGTGCAGGGTATTAACAATAGCAGTACCAGTAGGTATAGCGGCAATGTCAGTGGAAGTAGCAGTAGTGGGTGCAGGGTATTAGCAATAGCAGTACCAGTAGGTATAGCGGCAATGTCAGTAGAAGCAGTAGTGGGTGCAGGGTATTAGCAATAGCAGTACCAGTAGGTATAGCGGCAATGTCAGTAGAAGTAGTAGTGGGTGCAGGGTATTAGCAATAGCAGTACCAGTAGGTATAGCGGCAATGTCAGCAGTAGCAGCAGTAGCAGTAGTGGGTGCAGGGTATTAGCAATAGCAGTACCAGTAGGTATAGCGGCAATGTCAGTAGAAGCAGCAGTAGCAGTAGTGGGTGCAGGGTATTAGCAATAGCAGTACCAGTAGGTATAGCGGCAATGTCAGCAGTAGCAGCAGTAGCAGTAGTGGGTGCAGGGTATTAGCAATAGCAGTACCAGTAGGTATAGCGGCAATGTCAGTAGAAGCAGCAGTAGCAGTAGTGGGTGCAGGGTATTAGCAATAGCAGTACCAGTAGGTATAGCGGCAATGTCAGTAGTAGCAGTAGTGGGTGCAGGGTATTAGCAATAGCAGTACCAGTAGGTATAGCGGCAATGTCAGTAGAAGCAGTAGTAGCAGTAGTGGGTGCAGGGTATTAGCAATAGCAGTACCAGTAGGTATAGCGGCAATGTCAGTAGAAGCAGCAGTAGCAGTAGTGGGTGCAGGGTATTAGCAATAGCAGTACCAGTAGGTATAGCGGCAATGTCAGTAGAAGCAGCAGTAGCAGTAGTGGGTGCAGGGTATTAGCAATAGCAGTACCAGTAGGTATAGCGGCAATGTCAGTAGAAGCAGTAGTAGCAGTAGTGGGTGCAGGGTATTAGCAATAGCAGTACCAGTAGGTATAGCGGCAATGTCAGTAGAAGTAGCAGTAGCAGTAGTGGGTGCAGGGTATTAGCAATAGCAGTACCAGTAGGTATAGCGGCAATGTCAGTAGAAGTAGCAGTAGTAGCAGTAGTGGGTGCAGGGTATTAGCAATAGCAGTACCAGTAGGTATAGCGTCAATGACAGAAGTAGCAGTAGTGGGTGCAGGGTATTAGCAATAGCAGTACCAGTAGGTATAGCGGCAATGTCAGTAGAAGTAGCAGTAGCAGTAGTGGGTGCAGGGTATTAGCAATAGCAGTACCAGTAGGTATAGCGGCAATGTCAGTAGAAGCAGCAGTAGCAGTAGTGGGTGCAGGGTATTAGCAATAGCAGTACCAGTAGGTATAGCGGCAATGTCAGTAGAAGCAGCAGTAGCAGTAGTGGGTGCAGGGTATTAGCAATAGCAGTAACAGTAGGTATAGCGGCAATGTCAGTAGAAGCAGCAGTAGCAGTAGTGGGTGCAGGGTATTAGCAATAGCAGTACCAGTAGGTATAGCGGCAATGTCAGTAGAAGTAGCAGTAGTAGCAGTAGTGGGTGCAGGGTATTAGCAATAGCAGTACCAGTAGGTATAGCGTCAATGACAGAAGTAGCAGTTTTGGGTGCAGGGTATTAGCAATAGCAGTACCAGTAGATATAGCGGCAATGTCAGTAGAAGCAGTAGTAGCAGTAGTGGGTGCAGGGTATTAGCAATAGCAGTACCAGTAGGTATAGCGGCAATGTCATTAGTAGCAGTAGTAGCAGTAGTGGGTGCGGGGTATTAGCAATAGCAGTACCAGTAGGTATAGCGGCAATGTCAGTAGAAGCAGCAGTAGCAGTAGTGGGTGCAGGGTATTAGCAATAGCAGTACCAGTAGGTATAGCGGCAATGTCAGTAGAAGCAGTAGTAGCAGTAGTGGGTGCAGGGTATTAGCAATAGCAGTACCAGTAGGTATAGCGGCAATGTCAGTAGTAGCAGCAGCGAAGGTTTTTTTACTTTTCTACACGTATTATGTACACAGTGTATAGAGAAGGTATCGCACTCCACCCAAAGAGATGGACTAAAGCTTACTACATGAAAAATGTAGAACACGTTAAAGCGCACAATTTTTGCTATATAAATTGTTTTCGTGGAGTTCATCGTTTTATAGATATTCCTCGTTTTTGGTTTCTGTTTTGAGAAACTTATACTCTTCTCATACAGGAATTTGTAAACTCGTGGCCAGTAGGGAGCTTAAATCCATTGCACTGATCTGCCATATTAAAACTACTTAGTAATTAAAGTTAATTCATACAGGAATTTGTAAACTCGTGGCCAGTAGGGAGCTTAAATCCATTGCACTGATCTGCCATATTAGAACTAAAGTTAATTCATAGTAAGTATGTTGAGCAGGAGGACGATTACATAGATCTATTTATTTGTGATGGATATAACACAGGTCGTCTAGAATTACAAAGAAAGAACTTCAGTCAGATAGGAACCAGCTTTTGACTATCACTTGTCACATTTACCACATTAATATGACCTCCTTTGAGCTACACTTTAACCCTCTTGGTGTGCGAAATGTATATCTTGACGTTTTTTGGCAATACCCTCTGAAGAGCACTTCATTTGGGATGAATTGTGTATAGTTGGTTAACTGTAAGAGACAGACAGAAACTTACTTCTTAATAAGTAAAATTATAAGTCTGCAAATGCAACAAATATTGATGTGATGTAATCCATTGCTCTGCTCATAGTTTCGAATACAACTGTCTGTACTTATACTCCTAGTTTTATATATATATATATATATATATATATATATATATATATATGCTTGTATAACTAAGCTAAAGTTTTAATTAAGTGTTACGGACATTTCTGAGTTTTATTCCCTGCACCAAATCGAAATCTTAACATAATGAATGAACAGAATATTACTCGGAAGGTTAAAGTCGCGTCTTTTTTTTCTATCACTATCACTTTGATAAATTTGGATAGTTTTAAAATGGTTTAATAATACACCAGTTGACTATTTGATGTGTGCAAATATCCCTTCGTGCGTTAAAAGAGTTGCAGAATCAAGTTTCAAGCTAAACTGACGTGGCGACCCTCGTTTCACCCTTCTTTGCTTATCAGCGGTGACTGTGAGAGGGTGGCGCTCATTGAGAATTAGCTCTCAGTGTTGGTTTAAAATATCCAACACAATTTCCTCACATGGCAGTTTTTGGGGTGGGGGCTCCTGTATGTGCAAAATGATCGGCATTTCAACTTTATAGCGACCAGTTTTTAAAAGATTTGACTATCACTTTGCCTGGTGAATTCCCAAATTTCTCTTCTACCTACAAGGAAATGAGATGAAAAACTATTAACTGTTCAGTTTATTTCAATTACCACGAAGTAAAGAAAAGCATAGATGAGACTTTGTTGCAGAAAAGATAGAGAAACCTTTATATTAAGAATGCAGTATCATATGAATGCAGATATAAGTTTGTCTACTTTACTATGTCTTTGGCGTTAGCCCTAAATACGAGGAGAATAATATGTTTTCATTACATGATTAGTAAGAAATTTTATGTCTTATTTTATTTTCAGAAAATATTCAATTTTACATCATTATTTTGACATTTTTTGCGCTTTGCCTGTTAAATAATTATTTTCTTGCACTTAAATAGACCGCATGTGTGTGGATTATATTATATTGTTGACATTTTAAGGGTAGCTCTTCAAACATCAAAAGTTTAGCATTTATCTAAATCCTAAGAATTTGAATATTTTGCGGGTCTTTCGTATCTATTTTTTGGTTTTTTTAATTTGATTTATGGAATCATTTGGCAACTATTACGAGTAACATGATATACATAAATACTCTCAAATTATTCAGATTTTACATAAGGATAACACTTCAAACAAAATTTCAGTATTCATCTCAGAAATAAGCGTAACTTGGCATAGCCTTTACTCGCATTGTTTGAAAGTCATGTTCATTCTTGTTTAATGGTTAGTCTAGAAAAGGTTCCCTGCGGGGGAAGGTGGATTTTGAGAGGGGACAAATTATAGTTACTGTTACGAATTGATGTCACAAACTATGAGGCCAATCTTCCCTTTTTACTTTCTCTATACTCCACCCAAAAATTCGATACTCAGATTTCAACGGAAATATATGTTTTAGGGTCCCCTGTATCCAAAAAAAGCATTTTTACAAAAAGGTCCGTGTACGTGTCAGTGTGTCTGTGTGTCCGTGTGTCCGTGTGTCAGTGTTTCCGTGTGTCTGTGAATAAAAAAACTCAAAAATGAAAAGTCGGTAAAATACCAAACTTGGTATTTAAGTTTAGTATCTTCCAGGGATGCGACACGAAGATTTTAAAAAAACATTTCCCCACCTTTAATTACCCTTTACTTGGAACTTTTTTCAAAAATGTTGCTTTTCTTAAAAATAGCTCTAACGATTTTGATTAAAATTTCATATATTAAAGATATTTACCTGACAAATAAAATGTATATCTTGAATTTTCTGGGAAAAGTCTCTGAAGACTACATTATTCTGGATGAATTTTACGGAATTTTTAATAAATACTAAACCGTAAGGGATGGACAAAATCTTACTACACGACAAATGTAGAGCACGTTAAAACATACAATTTATGTTATATACATTTTTTTTTCGTGGAGTCATCGTTATTGAGTCATTCCTTGTTTTTGGTCTCTACTATGAAAACTTATACTTTTCTCATATACGAATTTGTCAACTGTTTCCATACAAAGAAAGGAACTTCAGTGGCATAGCAGCCAGCAAGGAACAAAGCAAACATAGCAACAAGGAACCAAGTAATAAGACTATTTCTGCTCTTTTAGTCTGATTAACATGAAGTAAATAGAAGTATAAGTTTATTAAGAGTAATTTGTTGCAGAGGTATAGAGAAAGTCATGTGAATGGTTCACATCAGATTTTTTAGAGTGTGTAGAGAAGGTATTGCACTCCACCCAAAAATTCGATACCATGATTTCACCAGAAATATGTGTTTTAGGATCCCTTATATCCAAAAAAAAAAAAAAGCATTTTCACAAAAAGGTCCGTGTGTGCGTGTATGTGTGTGTCCGTGTACACGATAACTCAAAAACGAAAAGTCGGTAAAATACCAAACTTGGTATTAAAGTTTATTATCTTTCAGGGATGCGACACGAAGATTTTGAGAAAAATCCCCCCACCCCAAACTACCCTTTACATGTAACTTTTTTCGAAAATTTTGATTTTCTTAAAAATGGCTCTAACGATTTTGATTAAAATATCGTATATTTATTTACCTGACAAATAAAATGTATATCTTGAATTTTCTGGGAATAGACTACTTCATTCTGGATTAATTTTACGGAACTTTGCATAACTGCTAAACCGTAAGAGATGGACAAAAACTTACCACATAAAAATGTGGAGCACTTTAAAGCACACAATTTATTTCTATATATTTTTTACGAGGAGTTGATTGTTTTAAAGACATTTCCTGTTTTTAGTTTTAGCTTTGCAAAGCATACATGAATTTGCCAACTCGTGTCCATACAAACAAAGGAACTTCAGTCACATAGCAACCAGCTTTTGACTGTCACTTTAACCCATGGTACTCCCTTATTTCGCTTCTACTTACAATGTTTCGGCTATTTTTTCTCAATTAGCATGAAGTAAATACGCTTTTTAACAAGAAGTTGTTGCAGATATGTAGAGAAAGTCATGTAAATAGGAAACATCAGAATTTTGCTTATAGTCATGTTATTAATGAGCACTTACAGTAAGGCTTCTTGTTATAGTCTTCCACATTCGCAATGAATTTTGTATAATTTGAGAGATCAGTTTAATAACGCATTTTCTTAATTTTCTTTTCAAGCATTTCAAACAAAATTGGAACATAATGTATTTTAATTAATTTTCGTAAATACCTTACCATTTTATATTTACTTTTTATATTCTATTGCAATTATTTATATTATACTTACATTCTTTTAAACCAATTTTAATAAATAATATGTATATATATATATTTAATTTAGACAATTTTAAGTATAATATTAATTTAGATTGAGCAAGGGGACTGCGAAAGTATTGAGCTACTTTTTTTAAGTTATATAGGCCATCTTTATACATTTTAAGTTGTGAATATCTAGGTTGCGCTTCGTATGAGCTGAGCATTTTCAAAAAAATGTCTCTCCTTGTTTACATTTCTAATTGAATCAGTCACTATAGGAATTTCATGAGCAGATTGTTTATGAAAATGAGTGTATCTCGGACTGACCCGACGAAACGGGGTGCACAGAAATGGCATGAGCAGATTGTTTATGAAAATGAGTGTATATCGGACTGACCCGACGAAACGGGGTGCACAGAAATGGCATGAGCAGATTGTTTATGAAAATGAGTGTATATCGGACTGACCCGACGAAACGGGGTGCACAGAAATGGCATGAGCAGATTGTTTATGAAAATGAGTGTATATCGGACTGACCTGACGAAACGGGGTACACAGAAATACGCATTTAAACACCTCTTAAAAAGTAATTCTGAAAATCATTAATGGCCTAAGAAAGGAGCATCTTCACTTCTTGCTTAGTCTGAAACCTGCATTGGGTAACGTGGTAATAATTGCGAGGACAAAGGAGCGTAGTTAAAGAAAGAAATTGTTGTTCCAGAATAAGTCTAATTATATGCAGAGATTTTACAATGGCAAACCGACACCGCTAATGATAAATATCATGAAGAAGATGCAAGCTTTACTGCCTTATAGTTTTAGTGAAAGGATATAAAAGTAGCGAGTTTGTTAGTGAAGGTTTTTAACATTATGAAGAGTAAAATGTATAATTCAAAATTCTTTTCTAGAATAGTTTACATTTCCCAAACGTAAAGTGTATCTACTACCTTTTATAACCAGCCAGCCAGCCAACCACCTAACTACCTAACACTAACTAATAACTAACTAAATAAATAAATAAAATGTTTTATGATTTTAATTGTGTTCTTATTATAGAAAGGCGGGAGTCTAGATAATTACAACTGTGGGTTTAAAAAGACAAACTATTAAAAACATAAGCTTTGTTATTTTGTAATCCTATTATAGTCTTATAACAATGACATTGAATAGAGCAGAAATATTCAGTTTATACTTTTAAAAATAGTGCTTTCATTGTAATGAAGAAAGGATACGAGTATACATAAATAAAACTGTTTGCTTGCAAAGACAAACTATTAAAAGTAAAATTTGCTGTGTTTGTTTTCCAATAGTGATGTTAAAATCAAAATCAAAAATAATCAATGTGTTTCTGTTCTATTAAAGTGAAACTTTTTATTGGTTTTTCAATGTTAATGTGACCTTATTAACTTCTTTGTTTTTATCAAAGCAAAAATAATCATTATTTTGCAATATAAAAAGATTTTCACTTCTTCTATGAAATTTGAATTTAGTGACTCATTAGTTCATTAGCTTTCTGCAATCACCAAAATACGAAGGAAGACCTAAGTGGAACGTTGAATTTTTATAGCATTACGTGTTAAGTATTTAGAATCACGTAATTTTCTGGGTTCGCATTATATTGGAAAAGTTAGTTATTTTGACCTGCTACATTGGTGTACTATTATTTGCAGGTGTTTAAACTTTGCATGCCAACCATTTAATTAGCAATGAATGCACTCATTAATATTTTAATTATATTGTATACTACAATACTTATTGCTACTGTTGTATTAGTTACAGATATACTGATTCGGCTAATTACACAAGTGTTTAATTGTTTCACTATTTCTATTGTTATTATATATTAATATTTTAATTATATTGTATACTACAATACTTATTGCTACTGTTGTATTAGTTACAGATATACTGATTCGGCTAATTACACAAGTGTTTAATTGTTTCACTATTTCTATTGTTATTATATATTAATATTTTAATTATATTGTATACTACAATACTTATTGCTACTGTTGTATTAGTTACAGATATACTGATTCGGCTAATTACACAAGTGTTTAATTGTTTCACTATTTCTATTGTTATTATATATTAAATTTGCTTTAAAACTGAAAATAGATAAATGAGTTTGGTTTGCTCGCCATAATCGTTGACTACCAATAACTTTAAATGTTATGTTAAACACTACAGCGGCTATTGACATAATCTATATAGCATGCATATTATACACCGTTGTAAATTCTTCTTGTTCTGGGAAACATGTTTATACTTTAGTTAGCACCTCCTTCATTTTTCTCTGGTTTCTGTCTTACTCTTCCATCTTTTAATCCCCATTCTATGCACACAAACCAATCTTGGTCTTCCTATATCTCTTCTCCCTTCTGATTTAACTTAAAGATATTTTTAACAGATCTACCACTACCCATCCTAATCACATGCCCAATCCATTTAATTATTTTAACTCTAACGAGTACTACCACATTAGGTATTTTATACATCTTATTACGTGTGTATTTCCGTGTGTCAGTGTGTCTGTGAACACGATAACTCAAAAACGAAAAGTCGGTAAAATACCAAACATGGTATTTAAGTTTAGTATCTTCCAGGAATGCGATACGAAGATTTTGAGAAACATCCCCCTACCCTAAACTACAGTTTACATGGAACTTTTTTCGAAAATTTGATTTCCTCAAAAATGGCTATATCAATTTTGATTAAAGTATCGCAGATTAAAGATATTTACATGACAAATAGAATGTATATATATAGATATTTCCGGGAAGGGCCTCTGAAGATTATTTTATTCTGGCTGAATTTTACGGAATTTTGCATAACTGATAAACCGTAAGAGATGGAGAAAAATTTACCGGACAAAAACGGTAGAGCACTTTAAAATACACAATTTAAGTTATATGCATTTTTTCGTGGAGTTTGTCGTTATTGAGATATTCCTTGTTTTTTGTTTCAGCTTTAAAAAACATGGTTTTCCTATACAGGACTCTGTGAACTCGTATCCATACAAACAGAGGAAGTTCAGTCACATAGCATCCAGCTTTTGGCTGTCACTTTAGCCTATGATACTCCCTTATTTCGCTCCTACTTACAAGGAAGCAAGTAATATGTATATTTCTGCTAATTTTTCTAGATTAGCATGAAATAACTAGAAGCATAAGCTTTTTAAGAATAATTTGTTGCAGAGATGTAGAGAAAGTCATGTGAATGGAACACATCAGATTTTTTTAAATTTATTTTATTAAGCATTTATAATTTCTTAGGAATTTTATGCATAGGTGACATGAAAGCTTGCACAGACTGTTTAGAGAAATACACGTTGTAATCATACAGAAACATACACCTATATCTATTATACTGTTCGAAAGGTGTACATAAGAAGAAAACAAGTGATTTTTTTCAAGTGTGGGTGTTTATTGAAATATCAAGTTATCAACATATATTTAATTGAGATTTAGCATAGATATCGCTATTTTGTTTCTACCAAGTGTCCTAGAATAGCAGAGCAGAAAGGATATATAATTCATAAGGTTGGTTGATCTGACACAGCTGAACGTACGTATAGTAATGTGGCAACAGCGCCTCCGTTTAACATGCACTGTCTTCTAAGTTTGAGGCGTGCTATAGATTTGCAATAAACCGTCGTGGCATTAAGGACGGAATTTCAAATGTAGTCATTAAATATATCTAGCTGAGAAATTATAAGGGAACTTAGAAACTATGGCAGTTTCGCAGAGAAGTTCAAGTTGTCTTCTGCCAGTGAACTGGAAGGAAGAACATATGGTTACCTTGGTAATGAAGATGCCTGCTCTACATTGGGTGTCAGATGCAAATTGCGCGACGCTGGTTGCTACTTTGAAAGTCAAGCTATGCGATATTAGCGCTCATTAAAACGTTCACTAACCTACCAACAGGGAAAGTAGCTAAGTGCCAGAGAGAGAGGAAATGAAAATTCATGTAAGCGTTGGGGGGGGGGGGGAGGAAAGCAGCCTGCTAAATTCATTTTCGCCCTTTGATTGATGCCCTAGTCTAGAAACCTAGCTTTCTAAGGATTTCGTACTGAAACCTTGTTTTTCTTATTTTTACCGAGCTGTTGCCCTTTTAATTAAACGAAACACGACATCTAGTAAAAGACTGGTTTTCTTTCAAATACATTTATAATTAAAACTATGCTTCATTCCTACAGCTTAACGACTTCTATGAAAACTGTTTTTCTTTCTTTCTTGTAGAATCAAGCGTTCTATCCGAAAGTTAGAGCTGCCCTTTGTGAAAGTTGTGGTACAACAGTCGAGAAGCGTGTTTGGTTTGTGCGGAAGACAACACAGGGCATTTCCAAGCAAATAATCCATTGCAAGTGTGACTTTGCATTGAACAAGAAAATGAAAGGAACGCGACTTTCCTACTGCGTCATTCTCAAATTGGATGTCGTTTGGGATCACCAATCGAGTGATACCGATTTATGTACTGAGACAATTGCCTCAAATGCTACATCTGAGGTTCGTATCCAAGAAATGATTTTACTTCCTCTATCACGTATGTAAATGTACATAGTAAGCAGAGAAGTTATCGTATTCCAGCAAAAAAATCGATACTGAAATTTTACCGGAAATATATGCTTTAAGACTCCTGAAACAAAAAGGAGAGAAAAAAAAAAAAAAACCCTGTTAAACAAATGTATATTGAGTGTGTAGCTAAAAACGGAAAGTCTATTAAATAAAAAAATTAAGTATCTCCCAAGAATGCAACACAGAAGATATTCAAGCAAATCCCCACCCCAAACTGCCAATGGAAAAAAAGTCGCAAATGTTGATTTTCCTTAAATTTACTTTAACGCTTTTGATTAAAGTACCGTACGTTAAAACTCATGACAAATGAAACGTGTACCTGGGAATAGATGTTCTCTTCATTCTGAATTACATTTACACAATTGGTAATAGACAGAACTCATGACAAATGAAACGTGTACCTGAGAATAGAGGTTCTCTTCATTCTGAATTACATTTACACAATTGGTAATAGACAGAACTCATGACAAATGAAACGTGTACCTGGGAATAGATGTTCTATTCATTCTGAATTACATTTACACAATTGGTAATAGACAGAACTCATGACAAATAAAACGTGTACCTGGGAATAGATGTTCTCTTCATTCTGAATTACATTTACACAATTGGTAATAGACAGAACTCATGACAAATGAAACGTGTACCTGGGAAAAGATGTTCTCTTCATTCTGAATTACATTTACACAATTGGTAATAGACAGAACTCATGACAAATGAAACGTGTACCTGGGAATAGATGTTCTATTCATTCTGAATTACATTTACACAATTGGTAATAGACAGAACTCATGACAAATGAAACGTGTACCTGGGAATAGATGTTCTCTTCATTCTGAATTACATTTACACAATTAGTAATAGACAGAACTCATGCACGAAAAAAATATAGAGTCGGTCAAAACACAGAATTTATGTTCTTTACATATTTTTTGTAGAGTTAACTGTATCCGAGATATCTCTTATAATTGGTTTCAATTTTAAAATACTTATACTTTTGTCAAACAGGGAGTGGTCCTATTTCTTTTGTTTTACTCCTGGTCATGCAAAGAAGCGAATTCCAGTGACAATCGCATAGCGATTTTAAAACATTTGACTATCACTTTAGCATAGTACATTCCCTTAATTTCCTTCTATTTATAAGCAATTGAATAGTAAGAACATTTTCCTAATGTTTATCTCGATTAGATGGAGAAGAAAAAAGAATAATGTTTTGTAAGAAGCTTGTTTGTAAAACAGGTAGAGAAAGCCATGTGAATGGAACACATGAGCAAAGTCCTCGTGTGTTTCATCTCTCTCTTCCTCTGCTCTGTCTGTCTCTCTTTATACTACTGGGTATAACTAGTCGACAAGTTATAGAGCGGAACACCCATTTCGGTACATATACAGAGTGTTAATGAACTATACCGATATATTTTCACAGAATATGTAGATTACTTAAATAAGTAATTTGAGATAGTAGACTTATGGCCTGTTTGTTGAAATTTCGAGGTAACGGATATAAGTTTCTGGAGTGCCAGCATTCCACGTATCGCGGCACTTCGTTTGGAGTGAAAAAAATAATAATAAAAAACATTTACGCTATGACAATAATCAAACTCATGACTTTGGGATAGCAGCTTCCCGACGGCTTAAGCCACCAGGGAGTTGTAAAAACGCCTCCAGAGTGGGCTACATAACTTAAGAACGTAGTGTCGCACTATCAAGTGATTAGTTCGAGATTTTATAGGTTTTAGTGAATCTTGAGAACGATAATAACAATATTTCTATACTCGGGCAGCAGCTTTAAAGACATTCTAAACCATTTTTTTGCTTTAATAGCGACTTATCAACACCTGATATCCACACGTTTAACGCTAGGTAGTTGCGTTATGTTTATCCGGGGACCATGCATCGCCGATCCCAAATTACTTGTGTCAGTCACGTGCACAATCTCGCAAATTATTTCTGTGTAGTTCATTAACACTCTGTATATATACATATATACCGGTATATAAATGCGCTCGCTGTTAAGGAGAATCAGACAGTTAGGGAACAAGTGGGAGAAGCATCGGTAAAGGAAGCTAGTGTGAAAACAGCATCAGACTGCTTATGTAAACAAGTCAACTCGCCTCGCGTTTGATGCTACAGTGTTCACATACGTTTAACAACATTAGCTGCAGCACCACTAACTTCTTTACAATAAGATATTATCACTAACTTATTAAATCTGTTACACAATACATATTATCGTGCAGTAGTAATCAGTTATGCTTTAGTATTTCCTTCTTAAGAGAAACTGGAGGTGAAATTTTGACTACAAAATCAAAAATAACTTCTTCTTTTTTAACAAATGTTTCTGGGAACCTTTGGGCATTCATAGAAAATCAATATTTAGATAGTAAAAATTACTATAAAGTAATTTAAATATTGTACAACACACTTTTTCCTAGCATACTACTTTATAGAATATCTCAAAACGGCGTTTTCACACCTTCAAAATGTTCTATGCCCCTCAGGTTTTGTTTAAATAAAATTAAAATTTCCCAAGACTTGCACAAGCATCTATTTTAGTATTAGGTGCGGCAAGGCTATCATAAAAGGAATATTAATTTTTCAAAATGTAATATTCTTTTCTAAAACTATTAATTTTAGAGATTAAAATTTGCAATTTTTAAAAAATTGTCATTATTCAGTAGTCAAAGTATTAAAATATTAGCACGTAAAATGTTTGTGTGTGGTTTAAAGCTGCAACTCAAAACATTTCAACCAATGTTCTCAAATGTTGAGGCGGTGGAACATTTTCATTAGGCAACTCGTTTACATTAAAATGCATAGACTAGTTTATGCTTTGCAAACTATTTATCCAATTTGAAATAAATATGAATTATCTATTAACATAATTTTAGAGTAATCATAATAAAAGTTTCAATAAAATTTATAGAAGAATGTTTGAAATTTTACTCCCAGTGTCTCTTCACGAAACTACATGCGACAATGTGCCTCTCGCCATTTCTTAAGATTTACCTCGATTGCATTTCATATCGATAGATTGTACGCACTGCTCCTTGATGGTACACTGACTGCTTTTAAATTGCTTACAAGTGTTCTGGGCTTGTGAGGATTGCCAGGTAAGGTATATCAAATATCAGGAGCGACTCTGCACGGTAAGCAATAGCATCTGAATCAGCATTCACCTCGAGACCAACTGTAAACCTTATGTTATAAGAACAAAACTTATTATACAGCTCCTTTTGGAAACACAAATCAAGACTGTATATTACTAAACAAAAACCAAAATGAGTTAATAGTGTATAACTGTATTGTCTTTTGTTGAATATGTATTCTCGTGCTTGTAAACACTTCTTTCAGAATTCACGCGCCTAGAACCATCTGTAGTAGATGTGCAGGATACAGAAAAATGAATCCAAACATTTGCATATCAAGTAGTGTACTTCCCCAAAACCAATTCACGCAGTAATTAATAAACAATTTACAGTATTGCCCCTTTAAAGACGTTACTGTACAATAGAAAATAAAGAAACTCACATGAACTTTACTCCGCCCAAGAGTGTTCCATGTCACTATCTCTACTTTTTTCCTTCCATGCTGACATTAGGAATATTCTTGAGCGAGACAGATTAGGTATAGTAACATTTTCATTGTGAAAATGCACATTGTTGTCTTCCCCTCGGTCCCCTGAGATCTCAAGTCTTGAGGAAGTTAACAAATCACGGGCACCGTCCTTCATAACGTGATCGAGTAGTATCTAAAATTCCAGCAGAGTGAAGGCAAATCACGGCACAGAACACAGCTCACGGGGCCAGCTTTCAACGTTACCGAAACCAGAAAGAGGATTGAACAACTAGAGCCCACTCTCCGAAACATTAAATAGGTATAATAATTACCCTAGATAACCGTTACAGAGCGACGCATGTATGGAAGAAAAATAAAAATCTGATGTGTTCCATTCACATGACTTTCTCTATATCTCCGCAACAAACTATTGTTAAAAAGCTTATGCTTATAATCATTTCATGCTAATCAAGAAAAGAATAACAGAAAGTTCCTGAAGTTCCTTTTTTTGTATGGACAGGAGTTGAAAAATTCCTGTATGAGAAAGGTATACGTTTTTTAAAGCTTAAACCAAAATTAAGGAATATCTCAAAAACGATTAACTCCACGAAAAAATGTACATAGCATAAATTGTGTGTTTTAGCGTGCTCTACACTTTTTTCTGGTAAGGTTTTGTCCTTCTGTTACTGTTTAGCAGTTATGCAAAATTCCTTAAAATTTATCCAGAATAAAGTAGTCTTCTGATGCTATTCCTAGAAAATTCAGGATATTCATTTTATTTGTCAGGTAAATATCTTAATTATAGGATATTTTAATCAAAATCGTTAGAGCCATTTTTGATAAAATCAAACTTTTTGAAAAAAGTTGCATGTAAAGGGTAGTTTGGCATGGGGGATTTCTTGAAAATCTTCTTGTCGCATCCTTGGAAGATACCAAACAATAATACCAAGTTTGATATTTAACGGTCTTTTCGTTTTTAAGCTATGCTGCCCACAGACACACACATAAACGTTTTTCCAAAAATGCTTTTTTGAATTTAGGGGAACCCAAAACATATATTTCCGGTGAAATCTCGGTGCTTGGGTGCTTTACAATACCTTCTCTATACGCACATAGTACGTAGTACGTATAGAGGAAGTAAAACAGACAAACAATCGGAAACGAAAAAGAATTCCAAAAAAAAAAAAAAAACATTTGTAATCGCATCGTTACAAAATTGGAAAATGTGCTTAAACATATGATGTACACCATGCGCATTACTTTCTCTATCTGGACTACAACAAAACTTATATCTACTTCACGCTTTTCAAGATAAGCTGGTTTTTATATACTGTTTCCTTGTACAACAAACTAAAGTTATACTCAAATTTATTAAAAACTGATCACTATGTCATGGTTTTGAAATACTGTTCTCTTTCTTTGACCAGAAGAATAAAACACGAATAACCATTTCCCGTTTGAGAAAAGTATAAGTATTGTAAATAAAAAAAACCAATAACAAAGAATATTTAATAAATGAGTAACTCTACATAAATAACATAAAGTTTTGTGTTTTAACGGAATCTACAGTTTTGTCTATTCTTACAACTTGCTTATACAAAAGGGACCAAGAATGAAGAGGACTTTAAAGACTATTCACCGAAAATTCAAGACCTACATTTTTGTGATGGCAATATTTTAAACATAAGGACTTTAATCAAAATCGTTAGAGCCACTTTTGAGGAAAACATTGATAAGTAAAGGGTGTTCGCTTGGTACATTTTCTTGAATATGTTTTTGTCGCATCCCTCAAATATGCTGAACTTATATACCAAGTTTCGTATTTAATGGGCTTCTGGTTTTTGAGTTATGTTGTTCATAGACACACTCAAAACTCCACCCACACACACACACACACACACACACACACACACACACACACAAACATTCCCACACGTGGGTGCAAGCACATTTTTCTAAAAAAAAAAAACATTGTATTTGGATGGAATACTTCATTACCTTCTCTGCTTACCATTTAAATAGAGAAAGTAGTACACGTAGAGAAAGTAAAAGACAATCTAGCAACTTGTTTTCTGAGATACTTGGGAAGGCAGTTCGTATTTTATGTTTTGAAATACTTTGAAATCCATTAGGTACTAAATTGATCATCATAAAAATATGACACATTATACTCAGATTAACCTCCCTACCTACTATCGTTTACTGTTTTCATAAACATTATGTGTTATACTTCGAGTTAATAGAGTAAACTTGTTTAAAGAAGTTTAACATGTAAGTATCGGGATAGAAACATATAGGAAGTTGCTGCATTAGCCAAATCTTTAAAAGTATTCTAGCTACATTCACATAATTTTCTCTATCTATGGTGCAACAAACTATTCTTATAAAAACTTTAATAATATTTATGAGATATCGTATTTTCCTTGTATAGGAGGAATAAGAAAATACAGCATACTAAAGTAATACTGAGTCAAATCGTTTAAATCTCATTACTGTGTTATGATATTGAAATTCTGTTGTTTTTTTTTTGCTTGACCAGATGAAAAGAACATTTATGGCTTCCCATCTGAGAAAATTGCAAGTATAACAATTAGTTAGTTCCATAATAAAAGTGCATTTGACATAAATTATACACCTTAACAAAAATAGATTGTTTTATGTATCAATATTTTGCTATCGTAAGATTTTCAAATTAAATACATGTCTTCCAGAATGAGGAGAATTTCAGACACTACTCCCAACATATTAAATATATAGATTTTGCCATTAAATTCTCTTAATATACAGTATTTTAATAACCATTTTGAAACTAGTTTTGTGAAAAACAAAAATTTTAAAAATATCTCTATGTTATATACGTGGTTTGGTGTGGGGTTTTTCATAAAAAAGTTCCTGTCGAATACTTGCAATCTGCTGTACTTAAATGTGATACATATTTGTTTTGTATTAATTTTTCGTTTATAAGTTATGCTGTTCAGACACACGGCACATTTCAAAGATATTCTCAGAAAGACTCTAACGATTTTGAACTTATATATTCTGCAAATGGGCTTTGGTATTCGTTTGTGTTGCTCCTAGTGAAGAAAAAACTAAACCTATGATACAGCTTTTAAAAGTTTTGCTATCTCTTTTGCCTAGTGATTTACCTTATTTACAAGGAAATATGTGATACATGTCTTTATATAAACCTTGATCTGGATTCATCTGCCGCAGTTACACGACTTCTAAGAATAATTTGTTGCAGCACAGGTAGTCATATGAGTTTTTTGTTTGTTTCTTTTATTATAATATAGCCTAGATATATTAACAGACAGCTTTTAATATAATATAGCCTAGATATATTAACAGACAGCTTTTAATATAATATAGCCTAGATATATTAACAGACAGCTTTTATTATAATATAGCCTAGATATATTAACAGACAGCTTTTAATATAATATAGCCTAGATATATTAACAGACAGCTTTTATTATAATATAGCCTAGATATATTAACAGACAGCTTTTATTATAATATAGCCTAGATATATTAACAGACAGCTTTTATTATAATATAGCCTAGATATATTAACAGACAGCTTTTATTATAATATAGCCTAGATATATTAACAGACAGCTTTTAATATAATATAGCCTAGATATATTAACAGACAGCTTTTAATATAATATAGCCTAGATATATTAACAGACAGCTTTTAATATAATATAGCCTAGATATATTAACAGACAGCTTTTATTATAATATAGCCTAGATATATTAACAGACAGCTTTTAATATAATATAGCCTAGATATATTAACAGACAGCTTTTAATATAATATAGCCTAGATATATTAACAGACAGCTTTTAATATAATATAGCCTAGATATATTAACAGACAGCTTTTAATATAATATAGCCTAGATATATTAACAGACAGCTTTTATTATAATATAGCCTAGATATATTAACAGACAGCTTTTATTATAATATAGCCTAGATATATTAACAGACAGCTTTTAATATAATATAGCCTAGATATATTAACAGACAGCTTTTAATATAATATAGCCTAGATATATTAACAGACAGCTTTTAATATAATATAGCCTAGATATATTAACAGACAGCTTTTAATATAATATAGCCTAGATATATTAACAGACAGCTTTTAATATAATATAGCCTAGATATATTAACAGACAGCTTTTATTATAATATAGCCTAGATATATTAACAGACAGCTTTTATTATAATATAGCCTAGATATATTAACAGACAGCTTTTAATATAATATAGCCTAGATATATTAACAGACAGCTTTTAATATAATATAGCCTAGATATATTAACAGACAGCTTTTAATATAATATAGCCTAGATATATTAACAGACAGCTTTTAATATAATATAGCCTAGATATATTAACAGACAGCTTTTAATATAATATAGCCTAGATATATTAACAGACAGCTTTTATTACTTAAAATACATTACAAAAATATGTAATCTCAAATAAAGATAATTAATACAAAATAACTGATTGTCCGTGTTTATGTTTATTTTCTGAGAAAGAAAAAATAAGATGGGAAGGTAGGGAGGAATGGAGCGAGGGTGGACGGAATTCTTTTTCATCCTCAACTTTATCTACTACTTAGATGTGGTACCCAGAAGGTAAGTATTCCACCCAAAAATAAGAGATGGCACTTCCAATAAAACGATGTAGGTGCCTCCTGGTTAATAACAAGCATGTTTACTTTCTGATGCATAGTATGAATGTAGAGAAGGTATTGTATTCCACCTAAAATTTGATACCGAGATTTTACTGCAAATACATGTATTAGGATTCACTGTAAAAATAATATTATGAGGAAAAGTCCGTTTGTGTGTGTGTTTGTCTGTAAACACGATAACTCCAAAGCGAAAAGTCGATTAAACACCAAACTCTATCAGCTTCTTTGAATTGATGCGCACGAAGATTTTCAGGCAAATCGCCTCGCCTCAAATTACGCTTTGCATGGAAAATATTTCGAAAGTTTTTGATAAAGAATAGGGCAAAATGTTTTGATTAAAACGTCATATATTAAATATATGTCATAAATTAAAATATATATCTTTAATTTTTACTTTCTCTACACGTACTATATACACTGAGTATAGAAAAGGTAAGGCACTCCACCCAAAAATTCAATATCGAGATTTCACTGTAAATACGTACACGTTTTAGGCCTCACTCTATCCAAAAAACGCATTTTTACTTTGTTAACTAGTACTATATACATAGTGTATAGAGGAGGTATTGCATTCCAACGAAAATTCGATACCGAGATTTCACCGTAAATTCACGTTTTAGGGTTCTCTGTTTCCAAAAAGGTATCTTCAGAAAAAAGGTCCGCGTGTGTGTGTGCGTATGTCAGTGTGTTCGTGTACCTATGCACACGATAACAAAAACGATAAGTTGGTAACATACCAAACTTGGTATTTAAGTTTAGTATCTTCCAGGGATGCGATACGAAGATTTTGAGAAACACCCCCCCCCCCAACTCAAACTACTCTTTATATAAAAAAATCGAAAATATTGATTTTCTCAAAAATGGCTCTAACGTTTTTGATTAAAATACCGTATATTAAAGATATTTATATGGCAAATAAAAAGTATATTTGGATATTCTGGAAATAGCCTCTAAAGACCTCCTTATTCGGAATGCATTTTACTGAATTGTTCGTAACTGGTACACCGCAAGAGATAGACAAAAGCTTACTACATAAAAATGTAGATCACCTTTAAACACACGATTTGCTATTTCTAAGATATTCCTTGTTAATTGTTTCAAATGTAAAATATTTACTTTTCCCACACGGTAAGTTGTAAACTACTGGCCTTGCATAGGAATGCATTTCAACCACATGGCAAGCAGCTTTTAAAAGATTTGACTATCGATTTAAACTAGAGCATTCCCTTATTTTTCTTCTACTTACAAGGAAGCAAGACAATTTCTGCTAACGTGTATCTCGACAGTAGATAGAAGATTGGTATTTAGGAATAATATGTTACAGCAATTTAGAGAAAGTCATGTGAATGCAACACATCAGATATTTAGATAAAGGTATGTGTGAATGTGTCCGTGTATCTGTGAACACGATAGCTCAAAAACACAAAGTCGATATAATACCAAACTTGGGTGTTTAAGTTTAATATCCTCCAGGGATGCGACACGAAAATTTTGAGAAAAAAACAACACCCCAAACTATCCTTTATATGGAAAAAATATCGAAAATTTAGATTTTTTCAAAAATGGTTCTAAGAATTTTCATTACAATGCATATTACAGATGGCAAATATATGTATATCCGGGTTTTTTGCAAATAACCTCAAAAGACCCCTTTATTCCGAATGAATTTTGCGTAACTAATAAACTGTAAGAGGTGCACAAAAACTAACTACACAAAAAATCAGGTTAAAATGCACAATTTATACCTGATAGGTTTTCTTCGTGGAATTGACCATTTCTGAGGCATTCCTTGTTATTTGTCCCCGCATAGAGACGGATTTTAATTACATGACAGTTTATTTTTTAGCCTAGTGTATTCCTTCTGTTTACAAGGACGTAAGAAACTATGATGATGTTTATCTCGACTATAATAAAGTAGATAGGAGAACATGTTTTTTAACAATAATGTGAATGTGAATGAATACATCAGTTTTTAGGAACAGTCTCTCAACACCGCTTCATTATAACTTTTGCTTACCTAGTAAACTGTAACAGAGACAAACAAGTATTCAAATATGTAGATCTGGTATAAACACACAATATTCATGTTTTGTAGAGTTTACAATTTCGAAAATATTCCTGTTATTAATTTAAATTTTTGAATAAACTTTATCAAACGAAAATATGTCATTATTTTGTTTTACACCTGGCCATGCAAAGAGAACAGAATTTCAATCGCATTTGACAGTTTTTTTAATATTTGACTATCGTTTTAGGCTAGTGATGATGATGATTAGGATTTTAGGGCGCTCAGCTCCTTGGTTATCAACGCCCTAAGATATCTAAAAGCGGCAACAGTTCAGCGTTAAAACATGAGAAAGGTCTTGAAGATAAAATAACTACTAAAAAATCCGATGTAATCCATTCACATGACTTTCTCTATATCTCTGCAACAAATAGGAGAAAAAATTAGCAGGAAGTTCCTAAACATCCTTTGTTTGTATTGACAGCAATTGTTAAATTACTGTATCAGAAAATAATAAGTTTTAAAGCTGAAACCAAAAATAAGCAGTACCTCAAAAACGATCAACTCCACGAAAAAAAGTATATAACATAAATTGTGTGTTTTAATGTGCTCTAAATTTTTTGTGTGGTACATTTTTGTCTATCTCTTAAGGTTTACTAGTTACACAAAATTCCGTAAAATTCATACAGAATAAAGCAGTATTCAGAGACTATTCCCAGAAAATTCAAGATATACATATTATTTGTCAAATATATATCTTTAATATATGATATTTTAATCAAATTTGTTATCGCCATTTTTTAGAAAATCAATATTTTCGAAAATTTTTCCATGTGAAGGGTAGCTGAGGGTCGGGGGATTTTCTTGAAAATCTTCGTGTCGCATTCTTGGAAGATATGGAACTTAAATACCAAGTTTGGTATTTAAGGATATTTTCGTTTTTGAGCTATGCTACCCATAGACACACAGACACACACATACACATAGACAGACAGACAGACAGACACACAGACAGACATACACGGACATTTTTCTAAAAATGCTTTTTTTTTTATTCAGGTGGTCTCAAACATGTATTTCCGGTGAAATCTCGGTATCGAATTTTTGGGTACAATGCAATACCTTCTCTATACACTATGTATATAGTACGTATAGAGAAAGTAAAAAGTAATAAAATACCTATTAAAAACTATCCAGTGCTGCAATCTCAGTCTATACGATAAAGCCATTAAAAACAACGGTTCATATAAAAGGGTTAGAAAACTAAAACCATAGTTAGCTAAAACAGTGCTGCCACCATAAAACATACAACAGCCGTAGATGATTAATGTTTCAGGACGCTCAAGTGCAGGGGTAAAACAAAATGTGGCTGAAGTAAAACGATAGAATCAACAACAGCAACGAGTATAACCGTTAAAACAGAGCAACACCCCACCATGTAAACGAACCGGAATGGAATGTATCTAAAAACCAGTACCACAATGGAGCTAAAACAGAGAAAGCTAAAATAAAATGCCGCCCTGAACAAGTCACGGAAGGGTAAAAAACCCTTGGTATCATCCCATTGTCTTCTGGCAAGATAAAAAAAAAAAACCCGGAAGGAAAAACGAATATTTGATAAAAAGATAAAAAAAGTTGCAACCGCTCCGGTATCGTCAACTAAGACCGCTGCAAAACTGCGGGGCAGTTGCAGAGCAGCTCTTTGTGGTTCTAGACGAGCACACTCGTGCAACACATGCCGGACCAATAAGAGTGCTACAAGACTGGCTTGCTGTGGCAGAGCGGCCCGTAGTCGTACTAGACGAGCACACTCATGCGACACATGCCGGACTAACAAGACTACAAGACTGGCCGGCAGTGGCAGAGCAGCTCGTAGTGGTTCTAGACGAGCAAACTCATGCAACACATGCCGGACCAGAAAGACAACAAGACTGGCCGGCAGTGGCAGAGCAGCTCGTAGTGGTTCTGGACGAGCACACTTTTGCAAAACATGCCGGACCAACAAGACTACTACAAAACCTGCCGGCAGTGACAGTGGCTCGTAATGGTTCTAGACCAGCACACACTTACAACACATTCCGGACCATAAAAATTACTACAAGACTGGCCGGGAGTAGCAGAGTGGCTCGTAGTGGTTCTAGACGAGCACACTCCTGTAACACATGCCGGAAGGACAAGACTACAAGACTGGCCGGCAGTGGCAGAGCGGCTCGTAGTGGTTCTAGACGAGCACGCTCTTGCAACACATGACGGACCAACAAGACTACTGCAAGCCTGGACGGGAGTGGCAGAGTGGCACATAGTGGTCCTAGACGAGTACACTCCATCAACACTTTCCGGGCATACAAGACTACAACAAGATCTGCCGGCAGTGATACAGTGGCTAGTAGTGGTTCTAAACGAGCACACTCTTGCAACACATGCCGGACCAACAAGACTACTACAAGACAGGCCGGCAGTGGCACAGTGGCTCGTAGTGGTCCTAGACGAGCACAATCCTGCAACACATGCCGGACCAACAAGACTACTACAAGACTGCCCGGCAGTGGCACAGCGGCTCGTAGTGGTCCTAAACGAGCACAATCCTGCAACACATGTCGGACCAACAAGACTACTACAAGATTGACTGGCAGGCGCAGAGTGGCTCGTAGTGGTTCTAGACGAGCACAATCTTGTAACACATGCCGAATCAACAAGACTACAACGAGACTCGCTGGCAGTGGCAGAGTGGCTCGTAGTAGTCCTAGACGAGCACAATATTGTAACATATGCCGGACCAACAAGACTACTACAAGACTGGCCGGCAGCGGCAGAGTGGCTCGTAGTGGTTCTTAGACGAGCACAATGCTACAACACATGCCGGACCAACAAGACTACTACAAGACTGGCCGGCAATGGCAGAGTGGCTCGTACTGGTCCTAGACGAGCACAATCCTGCATCACATGCCGGACCAACAAGACTACTACAAGACTGGCTGGCAGGCGCAGAGTGACTCGTAGTGGTCCAAGACGAGCACTAACCTGCAACACATGCCGGGCATACAAGACTACTAAAAGACTGGCCGGAAGTAGCAGAGAAGCTCGTAGTGGTTCTAGACGAGCACACCTTTGCAACACATGCCGGACCAACAAGACTACTACAAGACTGGCCGGCAGTAGCAGAATAGCTCGTAGTGGTTCTAGAAGAGCACAATCCTGCAACACATGCCGGACCAACAAGACTACTACAAGACTGCCCGGCAGTAGCAGAGCAGCTTGCAGTGGTTCTAGACGAGCACACTCTTGTAACACATGCCGGCCCAACAAGACTAGTACAAGACTGCCCGGCAGTAGCAGAGCAGCTCGTAGTGGTTCTAGATGAGCACAATCCTGAAACACATGCCGGACCAACAAGACTACTCAAGACTGCCCGGCAGTGGAAGAGTGGCTCGTAGTGGTTCTAGACGAGCACATTCTTGTTACACAAGCCGGACCAACAAGAATACTACAAGAATGCCCGACAGTGGCAGAGTGGCTCGTAGTGGTTCTAGACGAGCACAACCTTGTAACACATGCCGGACCAACAAGACTACTACAAGTCTGGCCGGCAGTGGCAGAGTGGCTCGTAGTGGTCCTAGATGTACACACTCTTGCAACTCATGCTGGACCAACACGACTACTACAAGACTGGCTGGCTGTCGCAGAGTGGCTCGTAATAGTTCTAGACGAGCACAATCTTGTAACACATGCCGGACCAACAAGACTACTCAAGACTGCCCGGCAGTGGAAGAGTGGCTCGTAGTGGTTCTAGACGAGCACATTCTTGTTACACAAGCCGGACCAACAAGAATACTACAAGAATGCCCGGCAGTGGCAGAGTGGCTCGTAGTGGTTCTAGACGAGCACAACCTTGTAACACATGCCGGACCAACAAGACTACTACAAGTCTGGCCGGCAGTGGCAGAGTGGCTCGTAGTGGTCCTAGATGTACACACTCTTGCAACTCATGCTGGACCAACACGACTACTACAAGACTGGCTGGCTGTTGCAGAGTGGCTCGTAATAGTTCTAGACGAGCACAATCTTGTAACACGTGCCGGACCAACATGACTACTACAAGACTGCCCGGCAGTAGCAGAGCAGCTCGTAGTGGTTCTAGACGAGCACAATCCTGCAACCTATGCCGGACCAACAAGACTACTATAAGACTGGCTGGCAGGCGCAGAGTGACTCGTAGTGGTTCAAGACGCGCACACTCTTATAACACATGCCGGACCAACAAGATTACTACAAGACTGCCCGGCAGTGGCAGAGTGGCTTGTAGTGGTCCTAGACGTGCACACTCTTGCAACTCATGCTGGACCATCACGACTACTACAAGACTGGCTGGCTGTCGCGGAGTGGCTCGTAATGGTTCTAGACGAGCACAATTTTGTAACACATGCCGGACCAACAAGACTACTACAAGATTGCCCGGCAGTAGCACAGCAGCTCGTAGTGGTTCTAGACGAGCATAATCCTGCAACACATGCCGGACTAACAAGACTACTACAGGACTGGCTGGCAGGCGCAGAGTGACTCCTAGTGGTTCTAGACGCGCACACTCTTATAACACATGCCGGACGAACAAGATTACTACAGGACTGCCCGGCAGTGGCAGAGGGGCTCGTAGTGGTTCTAGACGAGCACACTCTTGCAACACATGCCGGACCAACAAGACTACTACAAGACTGCCCGGCAGTAGAACAGCAGCTCGTAGTGGTTCTAATCGAGCACACTCTTGCAACACATGCCGGACCAACAAGACTACTAGAAGGCTGCCTGGTAGTGGCAGAGCGGCTCGTAGTGGTTCTAGACGAGCACACTCTTGCAAAACATGCCGGACCAACAAAACTACTGCAAGACTGGCCGGGAGTGGCAGAGTGGCTCGTAGTCGTTCTAGACGAGCACACTCTTGTAACACATGCCGGAACAACAAGACTACTACTAGACTGAACGGCAGTAGCAGAGCAGCTCGTAGTGGTTCTAGACGAGCACAATCTTGTAACACATGCCGCACCAACAAGACTACTACAAGATCTGCCGGCAGTGACAGAGTGGCTCGTAGTGGTTCTAGACGAGCACACTCTTGCAACACATGCCGGCCCAATAAGACTACTACATGACCTGCCGGCAGTGACAGACTGCCTCCTAGTGGTTCTAGACGAGCACACTCTTGCAACACATGCCGGAACAACAAGACTACTAGAAAACCTGCCGGCAGTGACAGTGGCTCGTATTGGTTCTAGACGAGCACACACTTGCAACACATTCCGGACCAACAAAACTACTACAAGATTGACCGGGAGTGGCAGAGTGGCTCGTAGTGGTTCTAGACGAGCACACTCCTGTAACACATGCCGAACAGACAAGACTACAAGACTGGCCGGCAGTGGCAGAGCGGCTCGTAGTGGTTCTAAACGAGCACACTCATGCAACACATGCCGGACCAACAAGACTACTGCAAGACTGGCCGAGAGTGGCAGAGTGGCACGTGGTGGTCCTAGACGAGCACACTCCATCAACACTTGCCGGGCGTACAAGACTACTACAAGATCTGCCGGCAGTGATAGAGTGGCTCGTAGTGGTTCTAAACGAGCACACTCCTGCAACACATGCCGGACCAACAAGACTACTACAAGACTGGCTGGCAGGCGCAGAATGACTCGTAGTGGTCCAAGACGAGCACAATCCTGCAACACATGCCGGGCATACAAGACTACTACAAGACTGCCCGGCAGTAGCAGAGAAGCTCGTACTGGTTCTAGACGAGCACACTCTTGCAACACATGCCGGTCTAACAAGACTATTACAAGACTGGCCGGCAGCAGCAGAATAGCTCGTAGTGGTTCTAGACGAGCACAATCCTGCAACACATGCCGGACCAACATGACTACTACAAGACTGCCCGGCAGTAGCAGAGCAGCTCGTAGTGGTTCTATGGAGCACATTCTTGTTACACATGCCGGACCAACAAGACTACTACAAGACTGCCCGGCAGTGGTGAGTGGCTCGTAGTGGTTCTAGACGAGCACCACCTTGTACCACATAAAGGACCAACAAGACTACTACAAGACTGGCCGGCTGTGGCAGAGTGGCTCATAGTGGTCCTAGACGTGCACACTCTTGCAGATCATGCGGGACCAACACGACTACTGCAAGACTGGCTGGCTGTCACGGAGTCGCTCGTAATGGTTCTAGACGAGCACAATCTTGTAACACATGCCGGACCAACAAGACTACTACAAGACTGCCCGGCAGTAGCAGAGCAGCTCGTAGTGGTTCTAGACGAGCACAATCCTGCAACACATGCTGGACCAACAAGACTACTTCAAGACTGGCTGGCAGGCGCAGACTGACTTGTAGTGGTTCTAGACGCGCACACTCTTATAACACATGCCGGACCAACAAGATTACTACAATACTGCCCGGCAGTGGCAGTGTGGCTCGTAGTGGTCCTAGACGTGCACACTCTTGCAACACATGCTGGACCAACACGACTAGTACAAGACTGGCTGGCTGTCGCGAAGTGGCTCGTAATGGTTCTAGACGAGCACAATCTTGTAACACATGCCGGACCAACAAGACTACTACAAACTGCCCTGCAGTGGCAGAGGGGCTCGTAGTGGTTCTAGAAGAGCACACTCTTGCAACACATGCCGGACCAACAAGACTACTACAAGACTGCCCGGCAGTAGCACAACAGCTCGTAGTGGGTCTAGACGAGCACACTCTTGCAACACATGCCGGACCAACAAGACTGCTACAAGACTGTCCGGCAGTAGCAGAGTGGCTCGTAGTGGTTCAAGACGAGCACAATCTTGTAACACATGCCGGTACAACAAGACTTTTACAAGACTGCCCGGCAGTAGCAGAGCAGCTCGTAATGGTTCTAGACGCGCACACTCTTGCAACAAATGCCGGGCATACAAGACTACTACAAGACTGGCCGGCAGGCGCAGAGTGGCTCGTAGTGATTCTAGACGAGCACATACATGTAACACATGCCGGACAAACAAGACTACTACAAGAATGGCCGTCAGTCGCAGAGTAGCTCGTAGTGGTTCTAGACGAGCACAACCTTGTAACACATGCCGGACCAACAAGAAAACTACAAGACTTGCCGGCAGTGGCAGAGTGGCTCGTAATGGTCCTAGATGTGCACACTCTTGCAACTCATGCTGGACCAACACGACTACTACAAGACTGGCTGGCTGTCGCGGAGTGGCTCGTAATAGTTCTGGACGAGCACAATCTTGTAACACATGCCGGACCAACAAGACTACTACCAGACTGACCGGCAATAGCAGAGTAACTCGTAGTGGTTCTAGACGAACACAATCCTGCAACACATGCCGGACCAACAAGACTACTACAAGACTGGCTGGCAGGCGCAGAGTGACTCGTAGTGGTTATAGACGCGCACACTCTTATAACACATGCCGGTCCAACAAGACTACTACAAGTCTGGCCGGCAGTGGCAGAGTGGCTCGTAGTGGTCCTAGATGTACACACTCTTGCAACTCATGCTGGACCAACACGACTACTACAAGACTGGCTGGCTGTTGCAGAGTGGCTCGTAATAGTTCTAGACGAGCACAATCTTGTAACACGTGCCGGACCAACATGACTACTACAAGACTGCCCGGCAGTAGCAGAGCAGCTCGTAGTGGTTCTAGACGAGCACAATCCTGCAACCTATGCCGGACCAACAAGACTACTATAAGACTGGCTGGCAGGCGCAGAGTGACTCGTAGTGGTTCAAGACGCGCACACTCTTATAACACATGCCGGACCAACAAGATTACTACAAGACTGCCCGGCAGTGGCAGAGTGGCTTGTAGTGGTCGTAGACGTGCACACTCTTGCAACTCATGCTGGAACATCACGACTACTACAAGACTGGCTGGCTGTCGCGGAGTGGCTCGTAATGGTTCTAGACGAGCACAATTTGTAACACATGCCGGACCAACAAGACTACTACAAACTGCCCGGCAGTAGCAGAGCAGCTCGTAGTGGTTCTAGACGAGCATAATCCTGCAACACATGCCGGACTAACAAGACTACTACAAGACTGCCTGGCAGGCGCAGAGTTACTCCTAGTGGTTCTAGACGCGCACACTCTTATAACACATGCCGGACCAACAAGCTTACTACAAGACCGCCCGGCAGTGGCAGAGGGGCTCGTAGTGGTTCTAGACGAGCACACTCTTGCAACACATGCCCGACCAACAAGACTACTACAAGACTGCCCGGCAGTAGAACAGCATTTCGTAGTGGTTCTAGTCGAGCACACTCTTGCAACAATTGCCGGACAAACAAGGCTACTACAAGACTGCCTGGCAGTAGCAGAGCAGCTCGTAGTGGTTCTAGACGAGCACAATCTTGTAACACAAGCCGCAACAACAAGACTACTACAACATCTGCCGGCAGTGACAGAGTGGCTCGTAGTAGTTCTAGGCGAGCACAATCTTGCAACACATTCCGGACCAACAAAACTACTACAAGCATGACCGGGCGTGGCAGAGTGGCTCGTAGTGTTTCTAGACGAGCACACTCCTGTAACACATGCCGGACAGGCAAGACTACAAGACTGGCCGGCAGTGGCAGAGCGTCTCGTAGTGGTTCTAAACGAGCACTCTCTTGCAACACATGCCGGACCAACAAGACTACTGCAAGACTGGCCGGGAACGGCAGAGTGGCACGTGGTGGTCCTAGACGAGCACACTCCATCAACACTTGCCGGCCATACAAGACTACTACAAGATCTGCCGGAGGTGATAGAGTGGCTCGTAGTGGTTCTAAATGAGTACACTCCTGCAACACATGCCGGACCAACATACTACTACAAGACTGGCTGGCAGGCGCAGAGTGGCTCGTAGTGGTCCTTAGACGAGCACAATCCTGCAACACATGCCGGGCATACAAGACTACTACAAGACTGCCCGGCGGTAGCAGAGAAGCTGGTAGTGGTTCTAGACGATTACACTCTTGCAATACATGCCGGACCAACAAGACTACTACAAGACTGGCCGGCAGTAGCAGAATAGCTCGTACTGGTTCTAGAAGAGCACAATCCAGCAAAACATGCCGGACCAACATGACTACTACAAGACTGCCCGGCAGTAGCAGAGCAGCTCGTAGTGGTTCTAGACGAGCACACTCTTGTAACACATGCCGGCCCAACAAGACTAGTATAAGACTGCCCGGCAGTAGCAGAGCAGCTCGTAGCGGTTCTAGATGAGCACAATCCTGCAAAACATGCCGGACCAACAAGACTACTCAAGACTGCCCGGCAGTGGCAGTGTGGCTCGTAGTGGTTCTAGACGAACACAACCTTGTAACACATGCCGGACCAACAAGACTACTACAAGACTGGCCGGCTGTGGCAGAGTGGCTCGTAGTGGTTCTAGACGTGCACACTAATGCAGCTCATGCTGGACCAACACGACTACTACAAGACTGGCTGACTGTCGCGGAGTGCCTCGTAATGGTTCTAGACGAGCACAATCTTGTAACACATGCCGGACCAACAAGACTACTACAAGACTGCCCGTAAGTAGCAGAGCAGCTCGTAGTGGTTCTAGACGAGCACATTCCCGCAACACATGCTGCACCAACAAGACTACTACAAGACTGGCTGGCAGGCATGGACTGACTCGTAGTGGTTCTAGACGCGCACACTCTTATAACACATGCCGGACCAACAAGATTACTACAATACTGCCCGGCAGTGGCAGAGTGGCTAGTGGTGGTCCTAGACGTGCACACTCTTGCAACTCATGCTGGACCAACACGACTACTACAAGACTGGCTGGCTGTCGCGGAGTGGCTCATAATGGTTCTAGACGAGCACAATCTTGTAACACATGCCGGACCAACAAGAATTCTACAAACTGCCCGGCAGTAGCAGAGCAGCTTATAGTGGTTCTAGCCGAGCATAATCCTGCAACACATGCCGGCCCAACAAGACTTTTACAAGACTGGCTGGCAGGCGCAGAGTGACTCGTAGTGGTTCTTGACGCGCACACTCATATAACACATGCTGGACCAACAACATTACTACAAGAGGGCAGAGGGGCTCGTAGTGGTTCTAAAAGAGCACACTTTTGCAACACATGCCGGACCAACAAGACTACTACAAGACTGCCCGGCAGTAGCACAGCAGCTCGTAGTGGTTCTAGACGAGCACACTTTTGCAACACATGTCGGACCAACAAGACTGCTACAAGACTAGTCAGCAGTGGCAGAGCGGCTCGTAGTGGTTCTAGACGAGCACACTCTTGCAACACATTCCGGACCAACAAGATTACTACAAGACTGCCCGGCAGTGGCACAGCGGCTCGGAGTGGATCTAGACGATCACACTCTTGCAACACATGCCGGACCAACAAGACTACTACAAGACCTGCCGGTAGTGGCAGAGTGACTCGTAGTGGTTCTAGACGCGCACACTCATATAACACATGCTGGACCAACAAGATTACTACAAGACTGCCCGGCAGGTGCAGAGGGGCTCGTAGTGGTTCTAAAAGAGCACACTCTTGCAACACATGCCGGACCAACAAGACTACTACAAGACTGCCCGGCAGTAGCACAGAGGCTCGTAGTGGTTCTAGACGAGCACACTTTTGCAACACATGCCGGACCAACAAGACTGCTACAAGACTAGTCAGCAGTGGCAGAGCGGCTCGTAGTGGTTCTAGACGAGCACACTCATGCAACACATGCCGGACCAACAAGAAAACTACAAGACTTGCTGGCAGTGGCAGAGTGGCTCGTAATGGTCCTAGATGTGCACACTCTTGCAACTCATGCTGGACCAACACGACTACTACAAGACTGGCTGGCTGTTGCGGAATGGCTCGTAATGTTTCTAGACGAGCACAATCTTGTAACACATGCCGGACCAACAAGACTACTACAAACTGCCAGGCAGTAGCAGAGCAGCTTATAGTGGTTCTAGCCGAGCATAATCCTGCAACACATGCCGGCCCAACAAGACTTTTACAAGACTGGCTGACAGGCGCAGAGTGACTCGTAGTGGTTCTAGACGCGCACACTCATATAACACATGCTGGACCAACAAGATTACTACAAGACTGCCCGGCAGTGGCAGAGGGGCTCGTAGTGGTTCTAAAAGAGCACACTCTTGCAACACATGCCGGACCAACAAGACTACTACAAGACTGCCCGGCAGTAGCACAGAGGCTCGTAGTGGTTCTAGACGAGCACACTTTTGTAACACATGCCGGACCAACAAGACTGCTACAAGACTAGTCAGCAGTGGCAGAGCGGCTCGTAGTGGTTCTAGACGAGCACACTCTTGCAACACATGCCGGACCAACAAGATTACTACAAGACTGCCCGGCAGTGGCACAGCGGCTCGTAGTGGATCTAGACGAGCACACTCATGCAACACATGCCGGACCAACAAGAAAACTACAAGACTTGCCGGCAGTGGCAGAGTGGCTCGTAATGGTCCTAGATGTGCACACTCTTGCAACTCCTGCTGGACCAACACGACTACTACAAGACTGGCTGGCTGTCGCGGAGTGGCTCGTAATAATTCTGGACGAGCACAATCTTGTAACACATGCCGGACCAACAAGACTACTACCAGACTGACCGGCAATAGCAGAGTAACTCGTAGTGGTTCTAGACGAACACAATCCTGCAACACATGCCGGACCAACAAGACTACTACAAGACTTGCTGGCAGGCGCAGAGTGACTCTTAGTGGTTATAGACGCGCACACTCTTATAACACATGCCGGTCCAACAAGATTACTACAAGACTGCCCGGCAGTGTCAGAGTGGCTCGTAGTGGTCGTAGACGTGCACACTCTTGCAACTCATGCTGGAACATCACGACTACTACAAGACTGGCTGGCTGTCGCGGAGTGGCTCGTAATGGTTCTAGACGAGCACAATTTGTAACAATTGCCGCACCAACAAGACTACTACAAACTGCCCGGCAGTAGCAGAGCAGCTCGTAGTGGTTCTAGACGAGCATAATCCTGCAACACATGCCGGACTAACAAGACTACTACAAGACTGCCTGGCAGGCGCAGAGTTACTCCTAGTGGTTCTAGACGCGCACACTCTTATAACACATGCCGGACCAACAAGCTTACTACAAGACCGCCCGGCAGTGGCAGAGGGGCTCGTAGTGGTTCTAGACGAGCACACTCTTGCAACACATGCCGGACCAACAAGACTACTACAAGACTGCCCGGCAGTAGAACAGCATTTCGTAGTGGTTCTAGTCGAGCACACTCTTGCAACAATTGCCGGACAAACAAGGCTACTACCAGACTGCCTGGCAGTAGCAGAGCAGCTCGTAGTGGTTCTTGACGAGCACAATCTTGTAACACAAGCCGCAACAACAAGACTACTACAACATCTGCCGGCAGTGACAGAGTGGCTCGTAGTAGTTCTAGGCGAGCACAATCTTGCAACACATTCCGGACCAACAAAACTATTACAAGCATGACCGGGAGTGGCAGAGTGGCTCGTAGTGGTTCTAGACGAGCACACTCCTTAAACACATGCCGGACAGACAAGACTACAAGACTGGCCGGAAGTGGCAGAGCGGCTCGTAGTGGTTCTAAACGAGCACTCCCTTGCAATACATGCCGGACCAACAACACTACTACAAGACTGCCCGTAAGTAGCAGAGCAGCTCGTAGTGGTTCTAGACGAGCACAATCCCGCAACACATGCTGCACCAACAAGACTACTACAAGACTGGCTGGCAGGCATGGACTGACTCGTAGTGGTTCTAGACGCGCACACTCTTATAACACATGCCGGACCAACAAGATTACTACAATACTGCCCGGCAGTGGCAGAGTGGCTAGTGGTGGTCCCAGACGTGCACACTCTTGCAACTCATGCTGGACCAACACGACTACTACAAGACTGGCTGGCTGTCGCGGAATGGCTCATAATGGTTCTAGACGAGCACATTCTTGTAACACATGCCGGACCAACAAGAATTCTACAAACTGCCCGGCAGTAGCAGAGCAGCTTATAGTGGTTCTAGCCGAGCATAATCCTGCAACACATGCCGGCCCAACAAGACTTTTACAAGACTGGCTGGCAGGCGCAGAGTGACTCGTAGTGGTTCTAGACGCGCACACTCATATAACACATGCTGGACCAACAACATTACTACAAGAGGGCAGAGGGGCTCGTAGTGGTTCTAAAAGAGCACACTTTTGCAACACATGCCGGACCAACAAGACTACTACAAGACTGCCCGGCAGTAGCACAGCAGCTCGTAGTGGTTCTAGACGAGCACACTTTTGCAACACATGTCGGACCAACAAGACTGCTACAAGACTAGTCAGCAGTGGCAGAGCGGCTCGTAGTGGTTCTAGACGAGCACACTCTTGCAACACATTCCGGACCAACAAGATTACTACAAGACTGCCCGGCAGTGGCACAGCGGCTCGGAGTGGATCTAGACGATCACACTCTTGCAACACATGCCGGACCAACAAGACTACTACAAGACCTGCCGGTAGTGGCAGAGTGACTCGTAGTGGTTCTAGACGCGCACACTCATATAACACATGCTGGACCAACAAGATTACTACAAGACTGCCCGGCAGGTGCAGAGGGGCTCGTAGTGGTTCTAAAAGAGCACACTCTTGCAACACATGCCGGACCAACAAGACTACTACAAGACTGCCCGGCAGTAGCACAGAGGCTCGTAGTGGTTCTAGACGAGCACACTTTTGCAACACATGCCGGACCAACAAGACTGCTACAAGACTAGTCAGCAGTGGCAGAGCGGCTCGTAGTGGTTCTAGACGAGCACACTCTTGCAACACATGCCGGACCAACAAGATTACTACAAGACTGCCCGGCAGTGGCACAGCGGCTCGTAGTGGATCTAGACGAGCACACTCATGCAACACATGCCGGACCAACAAGAAAACTACAAGACTTGCTGGCAGTGGCAGAGTGGCTCGTAATGGTCCTAGATGTGCACACTCCTGCAACTCATGCTGGACCAACACGACTACTACAAGACTGGCTGGCTGTTGCGGAATGGCTTGTAATGGTTCTAGACGAGCACAATCTTGTAACACATGCCGGACCAACAAGACTACTACAAACTGCACGGCAGTAGCAGAGCAGCTTATAGTGGTTCTAGCCGAGCATAATCCTGCAAAACATGCCGGCCCTACAAGACTTTTACAAGACTGGCTGACAGGCGCAGAGTGACTCGTAGTGGTTCTAGACGCGCACACTCATATAACACATGCTGGACCAACAAGATTACTACAAGACTGCCCGGCAGTGGCAGAGGGGCTCGTAGTGGTTCTAAAAGAGCACACTCTTGCAACACATGCCGGACCAACAAGACTACTACAAGACTGCCCGGCAGTAGCACAGAGGCTCGTTGTGGTTCTAGACGAGCACACTTTTGTAACACATGCCGGACCAACAAGACTGCTACAAGACTAGTCAGCAGTGGCAGAGCGGCTCGTAGTGGTTCTAGAC
This sequence comes from Hymenopus coronatus, assembly GCA_030762935.1. Lineage (NCBI taxonomy): Eukaryota > Metazoa > Arthropoda > Insecta > Mantodea > Hymenopodidae > Hymenopus > Hymenopus coronatus. Next base: position 3,508,475 of record CM060890.1, on the reverse strand, counting down.
GAGCACACTCTTGCAACACATGCCGGACCAACAAGATTACTACAAGACTGCCCGGCAGTGGCACAGCGGCTCGTAGTGGATCTAGACGAGCACACTCATGCAACACATGCCGGACCAACAAGAAAACTACAAGACTTGCCGGCAGTGGCAGAGTGGCTCGTAATGGTCCTAGATGTGCACACTCTTGCAACTCATGCTGGACCAACAGGACTACTACAAGACTGGCTGGCTGTCGCGGAGTGGCTCGTAATAGTTCTGGACGAGCACAATCTTGTAACACATGCCGGACCAACAAGACTACTACCAGACTGACCGGCAATAGCAGAGTAACTCGTAGTGGTTCTAGACGAACACAATCCTGCAACACATGCCGGACCAACAAGACTACTACAAGACTGGCTGGCAGGCGCAGAGTGACTCGTAGTGGTTATAGACGCGCACACTCTTATAACACATGCCGGTCCAACAAGATTACTACAAGACTGCCCGGCAGTGTCAGAGTGGCTCGTAGTGGTCGTAGACGTGCACACTCTTGCAACTCTTGCTGGAACATCACGACTACTACAAGACTGGCTGGCTGTCGCGGAGTGGCTCGTAATGGTTCTAGACGAGCACACTTTGTAACACATGCCGGACCAACAAGACTACTACAAACTGCCCGGCAGTAGCAGAGCAGCTCGTAGTGGTTCTAGACGAGCATAATCCTGCAACACATGCCGGACTAACAAGACTACTACAAGACTCCCTGGCAGGCGCAGAGTTACTCCTAGTGGTTCTAGACGCGCACACTCTTATAACACATGCCGGACCAACAAGCTTACTACAAGACCGCCCGGCAGTGGCAGAGGGGCTCGTAGTGGTTCTAGACGAGCACACTCTTGCAACACATGCCGGACCAACAAGACTACTACAAGACTGCCCGGCAGTAGAACAGCATTTCGTAGTGGTTCTAGTCGAGCACACTCTTGCAACAATTGCCGGACAAACAAGGCTACTACAAGACTGCCTGGCAGTAGCAGAGCAGCTCGTAGTGGTTCTAGACGAGCACAATCTTGTAACACAAGCCGCAACAACAAGACTACTACAACATCTGCCGGCAGTGACAGAGTGGTTCGTAGTAGTTCTAGACGAGCACAATCTTGCAACACATTCCGGACCAACAAAACTATTACAAGCATGACCGGGAGTGGCAGAGTGGCTCGTAGTGGTTCTAGACGAGCACACTCCTATAACACATGCCGGACAGACAAGACTACAAGACTGGCCGGCAGTGGCAGAGCGGCTCGTAGTGGTTCTAAACGAGCACTCTCTTGCAACACATGCCGGACCAACAATACTACTGCAAGACTGGCCGGGAGCGGCAGAGTGGCACGTGGTGGTCCTAGACGAGCACACTCCATCAACACTTGCCGGGCATACAAGACTACTACAAGATCTGCCGGCAGCGATAGAGTGGCTCGTAGTGGTTCTAGACGAGCACACTCTTGTAACACATGCCGGCCCAACAAGACTAGTATAAGACTGCCCGGCAGTAGCAGAGCAGCTCGTAGCGGTTCTAGATGAGCACAATCCTGCAAAACATGCCGGACCGCCAAGACTAATCAAGACTGCCCGGCAGTGGCAGTGTGGCTCGTAGTGGTTCTAGACGAGCACACTCTTGTAACACATGCCGGCCCAACAAGATTAGTATAAGACTGCCCGGCAGTAGCAGAGCAGCTCGTAGCGGTTCTAGATGAGCACAATCCTGCAAAACATGCCGGACTAACAAGACTACTCAAGACTGCCCGGCAGTGGCAGTGTGGCTCGTAGTGGTTCTAGACGAGCACACTCTTGTAACACATGCCGGCCCAACAAGATTAGTATAAGACTGCCCGGCAGTAGCAGAGCAGCTCGTAGCGGTTCTAGATGAGCACAATCCTGCAAAACATGCCGGTCAAACAAGACTACTCAAGACTGCCCGGCAGTGGCAGTGTGGCTCGTAGTGGTTCTAGACGAGCACAACCTTGTAACACATGCCGGACCAACAAGACTACTACAAGACTGGCCGGCTGTGGCAGAGTGGCTCGTAGTGGTTCTAGACGTGCACACTAATGCAGCTCATGCTGGACCAACACGACTACTACAAGATTGGCTGACTGTCGCGGAGTGCCTCGTAATGGTTCTAGACGAGCACAATCTTGTAACACATGCCGGACCAACAAGACTACTACAAGGCTGCCCGTAAGTAGCAGAGCAGCTCGTAGTGGTTCTAGACGAGCACAATCCCGCAACACATGCTGCACCAACAAGACTACTACAAGACTGGCTGGCAGGCATGGACTGACTCGTAGTGGTTCTAGACGCGCACACTCTTATAACACATGCCGGACCAACAAGATTACTACAATACTGCCCGGCAGTGGCAGAGTGGCTAGTGGTGGTCCTAGACGTGCACACTCTTGCAACTCATGCTGGACCAACACGACTACTACAAGACTGGCTGGCTGTTGCGGAATGGCTCATAATCGTTCTAGACGAGCAAAATCTTGTAACACATGCCGGACCAACAAGTATTCTACAAACTGCCCGGCAGTAGCAGAGCAGCTTATAGTGGTTCTAGCCGAGCATAATCCTGCAACATATGCCGGCCCAACAAGACTTTTACAAGACTGGCTGGCAGGCGCAGAGTGACTCGTAGTGGTTCTAGACGCGCACACTCATATAACACATGCTGGACCAACAAGATTACTACAAGACAGCCCGGCAGTGGCAGAGGGGCTCGTAGTGGTTCTAAAAGAGCACACTCTTGCAACACATGCCGGACCAACAAGACTATTACAAGACTGCCCGGCAGTAGCACAGCAGCTCGTAGTGGTTCTAGACGAGCACACTTTTGCAACACATGTCGGACCAACAAGACTGCTACAAGACTAGTCAGCAGTGGCAGAGCGGCTCGTAGTGGTTCTAGACGAGCACACTCTTGCAACACATTCCGGACCAACAAGATTACTACAAGACTGCCCGGCAGTGGCACAGCGGCTCGTAGTGGATCTAGACGATCACACTCTTGCAACACATGCCGGACCAACAAGACTACTACAAGACCTGCCGGTAGTGGCAGAGTGACTCGTAGTGGTTCTAGACGCGCACACTCATATAACACATGCTGGACCAACAAGATTACTACAAGACTGCCCGGCAGTGGCAGAGGGGCTCGTAGTGGTTCTAAAAGAGCACACTCTTGCAACACATGCCGGACCAACAAGACTACTACAAGACTGCCCGGCAGTATCAGAGAGGCTCGTAGTGGTTCTAGACGAGCACACTTTTGCAACACATGCCGGCCCAACAACACTACTATAAGACTCCCCGGCAGTAGCAGAGCAGCTCGTAGTGGTTCTAGTGAAGCACACTCTTGTAACACATGCCGGACCAACAAGACTACTACAAGACCTGCCAGCAGTGACAGACTGCCTCGTAGTGGTTCTGTACGAGCACACTGTTGCAACACATGCCGGACCAACAAGACTACTACAAAACCTGCCGGCAGTGACATTGGCTCGTATTGGTTCTAGACGAGCACACACTTGCAACACATTCCGGACCAACAAAACTACTACAAGATTGACCGGGAGTGGCAGAGTGGCACGTAGTGGTTCTAGACGAGCACACTCTTGTAACAAATGCCGGACAGACAAGACTACTGCAAGACTGGCCGGGAGTGGCAGAGCGGATCTTAGTGGTTCTAAACGAGCACACTCTTGCAAGACATGCCGGACCAACAAGACTACTGCAAGACTGGCCGGGAGTGGCAGAGTGGGTCGTAGTGGTCCTAGACGAGCACACTCATGCAACACATGCCGGACCAAAAAGAAAACTACAAGACTTGCCGGCAGTGGCAGAGTGGCTCGTAATGGTCCTAGATGTGCACACTCTTGCAACTCATGCTGGACCAACACGACTACTACAAGACTGGCTGGCTGTTGCGGAATGGCTCGTAATGGTTCTAGACGAGCACAATCTTGTAACACATGCCGGACCAACAAGACTACTACAAACTGCCCGGCAGTAGCAGAGCAGCTTATAGTGGTTCTAGCCGAGCATAATCCTGCAACACATGCCGGCCCAACAAGACTTTTACAAGACTGGCTGACAGGCGCAGAGTGACTCGTAGTGGTTCTAGACGCGCACACTCATATAACACATGCTGGACCAACAAGATTACTACAAGACTGCCCGGCAGTGGCAGAGGGGCTCGTAGTGGTTCTAAAAGAGCACACTCTTGCAACACATGCCGGACCAACAAGACTACTACAAGACTGCCCGGCAGTAGCACAGAGGCTCGTAGTGGTTCTAGACGAGCACACTTTTGTAACACATGCCGGACCAACAAGACTGCGACAAGACTAGTCAGCAGTGGCAGAGCGGCTCGTAGTGGTTCTAGACGAGCACACTCTTGCAACACATGCCGGATCAACAAGATTACTACAAGACAGCCCGGCAGTGGCACAGCGGCTCGTAGTGGATCTAGACGAGCACACTCATGCAACACATGCCGGACCAACAAGAAAACTACAAGACTTGCCGGCAGTGGCAGAGTGGCTCGTAATGGTCCTAGATGTGCACACTCTTGCAACTCATGCTGGACCAACACGACTACTACAAGACTGGCTGGCTGTCGCGGAGTGGCTCGTAATAGTTTTGGACGAGCACAATCTTGTAACACATGCCGGACCAACAAGACTACTACCAGACTGACCGGCAATAGCAGAGTAACTCGTAGTGGTTCTAGACGAACACAATCCTGCAACACATGCCGGACCAACAAGACTACTACAAGACTGGCTGGCAGGCGCAGAGTGACTCGTAGTGGTTATAGACGCGCACAATCTTATAACACATGCCGGTCCAACAAGATTACTACAAGACTGCCCGGCAGTGTCAGAGTGGCTCGTAGTGGTCCTAGACGTGCACACTCTTGCAAATCATGCTGGAACATCACGACTACTACAAGACTCCCTGGCTGTCGCGGAGTGGCTCGTAATGGTTCTAGACGAGCACAATTTGTAACACATGCCGGACCAACAAGACTACTACAAACTGCCCGGCAGTAGCAGAGCAGCTCGTAGTGGTTCTAGACGAGCATAATCCTGCAACACATGCCGGACCAACAAAACTATTACAAGCATGACCGGGAGTGGCAGAGTGGCTCGTAGTGGTTCTAGACGAGCACACTCCTGTAACACATGCCGGACAGACAAGACTACAAGACTGGCCGGCAGTGGCAGAGCGGCTCGTAGTGGTTCTAAACGAGCACTCTCTTGCAACACATGCCGGACCAACAAGACTACTGCAAGACTGGCCGGGAGCGGCAGAGTGGCACGTGGTGGTCCTAGACGAGCACACTCCATCAACACTTGCCGGGCATACAAGACTACTACAAGATCTGCCGGCAGTGATAGAGTGGCTCGTAGTGGTTCTAGACGAGCACACTCTTGTAACACATGCCGGCCCAAAAAGACTAGTATAAGACTGCCCGGCAGTAGCAGAGCAGCTCGTAGCGGTTCTAGATGAGCACAATCCTGCAAAACATGCCGGACCAACAAGACTACTCAAGACTGCCCGGCTGTGGCAGAGTGGCTCGTAGTGGTTCTAGACGTGCACACTAATGCAGCTCATGCTGGACCAACACGACTACTACAAGACTGGCTGGCTGTCGCGGAGTGCCTCGTAATGGTTCTAGACGAGCACAATCTTGTAACACATGCCGGACCAACAAGACTACTACAAGACTGCCCGTAAGTGGCAGAGCAGCTCGTAGTGGTTCTAGACGAGCGCAATCCTGCAACACATGCTGCACCAACAAGACTACTACAAGACTGGCTGGCAGGCATGGACTGACTTGTAGTGGTTCTAGACGCGCACACTCTTATAACACATGCCGGACCAACAAGATTACTACAATACTGCCCGGCAGTGGCAGATTGGCTAGTAGTGGTCCTAGACGTGCACACTCTTGCAACTCATGCTGGACCAACACGACTACTACAAGACTGGCTGGCTGTTGCGGAATGGCTCGTAATGGTTCTAGACGAGCACAATCTTGTAACACATGCCGGACCAACAAGACTACTACAAACTGCCCGGCAGTAGCAGAGCAGCTTATAGTGGTTCTAGCCGAGCATAATCCTGCAACACATGCCGGCCCAACAAGACTTTTACAAGACTGGCTGGCAGGCGCAGAGTGACTCGTAATGGTTCTAGACGCGCACACTCATATAACACATGCTGGACCAACAAGATTACTACAAGACTGCCCGGCAGTGTCAGAGTGGCTCGTAGTGGTCCTAGACGTGCACACTCTTGCAACTCATGCTGGAACATCACGACTACTACAAGACTGGCTGGCTGTCGCGGAGTGGCTCGTAATGGTTCTAGACGAGCACAATTTGTAACACATGCCGGACCAACAAGACTACTACAAACTGCCCGGCAGTAGAAGAGCAGCTCGTAGTGGTTCTAGACGAGCATAATCCTACAACACATGCCGGACTAACAAGACTACTACAAGACTGACTGGCAGGCGCAGAGTGACTCGTAGTGGTTCTAGACGCGCACACTCTTATAACACATGCCGGACCAACAAGCTTACTACAAGACTGCCCGGCATTGGCAGAGGGGCTCGTAGTGGTTCTAGACGAGCACACTATTGCAACAAATGCCGGACCAACAAGACTACTACAAGAATGCCCGGCAGTAGAACAGCAGCTCGTAGTGGTTCTAGTCGAGCACACTCTTGCAACAATTGCCGGACAAACAAGGCTATTATAAGACTGCCTGGCAGTAGCAGAGCAGCTCGTAGTGGTTCTAGACGAGCACAATCTTGTAACACAAGCCGCAACAACAAGACTATTACAACATCTGGCGGCAGTGACAGAGTGGCTCGTAGTAGTTCTAGACGAGCACAATCTTGCAACACTTTCCGGACCAACAAAACTATTACAAGCATGACCGGGAGTGGCAGAGTGGCTCGTAGTGGTTCTAGACGAGCACACTCCTGTAACACATGCGGACAGACAAGACTACAAGACTGGCCGGCAGTGGCAGAGCGGCTCGTAGTGGTTCTAAACGAGCACTCTCTTGCAACACATGCCGGACCAACAACACTACTGAAAGACTGGCCGGGAGCGGCAGAGTGGCACGTGGTGGTCCTAGACGAACACACTCCATCAACACTTGCCGGGCATACAAGACTACTACAAGATCTGCCGGCAGTGATAGAGTGGCTCGTAGTGGTTCTAAACGAGCACACTCCTGCAACACATGAAGACCAACATACTACTACAAGACTGGCTGGCAGGCGCAGAGTGGCTCGTAGTGGTTCTAAACGAGCACAATCTTGCAACACATGCCGGCCCAACAAGACTACTATAAGACTCCCCGGCAGTAGCAGAGCAGCTCCTAGTGGTTCTAGTGAAGCACACTCTTGTAACACATGCTGGACCAACAAGAGTACTACAAGACCTGCCAGCAGTGACAGACTGCCTCGTAGTGGTTCTAGACGAGCACACTGTTACAACACATGCCGGACCAACAAGACTACTACAAAACCTGCCGGCAGTGACATTGGCTCGTATTGGTTCTAGACGAGCACACACTTGCAAAACATTCCGGACCAACAAAACTACTACAAGATTGACCGGGAGTGGCAGAGTGGCTCGTAGTGGTTCTAGACGAGCACACTCTTGTAACAAATGCCAAACAGACAAGACTACAAGACTGGCCGGCAGTGGCAGAGCGGCTCTTAGTGGTTCTAAACGAGCACACTCTTGCAACACATGCCGGAACAACAAGACTACTGCAAGACTGGCCGGGAGTGGCAGAGTGGCACGTGGTGGTCCTAGACGAGCACCCTCCTCAAAACTTGCCGGGCATACAAGACTACTACAAGATCTGCCGGCAGTGATAGAGTGGCTCGTAGTGGTTCTAGACGAGCACACTCTTGCAACACATGCCGGACCAACAAGACTACTAAAAAGACTGGCTGGCAGTGGCAGAGTGGCTTGTAGTGTTCCTAGACGAGCACAATTTTTTAACATATGCCGGACCAACAAGACTACTACAATACTGGCCGACAGCGGCAGAGTGGCTCGTAGCGGTCCTTAGACGAGCATAATCCTGCAACACATTCCGGACCAACAAGACTACTACAAGACTGGCCGGCAATGGTAGAGTGGGTCGTAGTGGTCCTAGACGTGTACAATCCTGTAACACATACCGGACCAACAAGACTACTACAAGACTGGCTGGCAGGCGCAGGTGACTCGTAGTGGTCCAAGACGAGCACAATCCTGCAACACATGCCGGGCATACAAGACTACTACAAGACTGCCCGGAGGTAGCAGAGAAGCTCGTAGTGGTTCTAGACGATTACACTCTTGCAACACATGCCGGACCAACAAGACTACTACCAGACTGGCCGGCAGTATGAGAATAGCTCGTAGTGGTTCTAGAAGAGCACAATCCAGCAAAACATTTCGGACCAACATGACTACTACAAGACTGCCCGGCAGTAGCAGAGCAGCTCGTAGTGGTTCTACACGAGCACACTCTTGTAACACATGCCGGCCCAACAAGACTAGTATAAGACTGCCCGGCAGTAGCAGAGCAGCTCGTAGCGGTTCTAGATGAGCACAATCCTGCAAAACATGCCGGACCAACAAGACTACTCAAGACTGCCCGCCAGTGACAGATTGGTTCGTAGTGGTTCTAGACGAGCACACTTTTGAAACACATTCCGGACCAACAAAACTACTGCAAGACTGGCCGGGAGTGGCAGAGTGGCTCGTTGTGATTCTAGACGAGCACTCTCTTGTAACACATGCCGGACCAACAAGACTACTACAAGACCTGCCGGCAGTGACAGACTGGCTCGTAGCGGTTCTAGACCAGCACACTCTTGCAACACATGCCGGACCAAGAAGACTACCATAAAATCTGCCGGCAATGACAGTGGCTCGTATTGGTTCTAGACGAGCACACACTTGCAACACATTCCGGACCAACAAAACTACTACAAGATTGGCCGGGTGTGGCAGAGTTGCTCGTAGTGGTTCCAGACGAGCACACTCTTGTAACACATCCCGGACCGAAAAGACTACAAGACTGACCGGCAATGGCCAAGCGGCTCGTAGTGGTTCTAGACGAGCACACTCTTGCAAAACATGCCGGACCAACAAGATTACTGCAAGTCTGTCCGGGAGTGGCAGAGTGGCTCGTAGTGGTCCTGGACTAGCACAGTCCTGCAACACATGCCGGGCATACAAGACTACTTCAAGATCTGCCGGCAGTGATAGAGTGGCTCGTAGTGGTTCTAGACGAGCAGATTCTTGCAACACATGCCGGACCAACAATACTATTACAAGACAGGCCGGCAGTGTCAGAGTGGCTCATAGTGGTCCTAGACGAGCACAGTCCTGCAACACATGCCGGACCAACAAGACTACTACAAGACTGCCCAGCAGTGGCACAGCGCCTCGTAGTGGTCCTAGACGAGCACAATCCTGAAAAACCTGCTGGACCAACAAGACTGCTACAAGACTGCAAGGCAGTAGCAGAGTGGCTCGTACTGGTTCTAGACGAGTACAATCTTGTAACACATGCCGGACCAACAAGACTGCTACAAGACTGCCCGGCAGTAGCAGAGTGGCTCGTAGTTGTTCAAGATGAGCACAATCGTGTAACACATGCCGGACCAACAAGACTACTACAAGACTGCCTGGCAGTAGCAGAGCAGCTCTTAATGGTTCTAGACGAGCACCCCTTGCAACACATGCCGGAACAACAAGACTACTACAAGACCTGCCGGCAGTGACAGAGTGGCTCGTAGTGGTTCTAGACCAGCACACCCTTGCAACACATGCCGGACCAAACGGACTACTACAAGAATGGCCGGCAGTGGCAGAGCAACTCGTATTGGTTCCAGTCGAGCTCTCTCTTGCAGCACATGCCGGACCAAGTAGACTGTTACAAGACTAGCTAGCAGTGGCAGAGTGGCTCTTAGTGGTTGTAGACGAGCATATTCTTGCAACACATGCTGGACCAACAACACTACTACAAGATCTGCCGGCAGTGACAGAGTGGCTCGTAGTGGTTCTAGACGAGCACACTCTTGCAACACATGCCGGACCAACAAGACTACTACAAGACTGGCCGGCAGTGCCAGAGTGGCTCGTAGTGGTCCTAGACGAGCACAATCCTACAACACATGCCGGACCAACAAGACTACTACAAGACTGGCCGGCAGTCGCAGAGTGGCTCGTAGTGGTTCTAGACGAGCACAATCTTGGAACACATGCCGGACCAACAAGACTAGTACAAGACTGGCCGGCAGTGGCAGAGCGGCCCTTAGTCGTTCTAGACGCGCACACACTTGCAACACATGCCGGGCATACAAGACTACTACAAGACTGGCCGGCAGGCGCAGAGTGGCTCGTAGTGATTCTAGACGAGCACAATCTTGTAACACATGCCGGACAAAAAAGACTACTACAAGACTGGCCGGCAGTCGCAGAGTAGCTCGTAGTGGTTCTAGACGAGCACAATCTTGGAACACATCCCGGACCAACAAGACTAGTACAAGGCTGGCCGGCAGTGGCAGAGCGGCCCGTAGTCGTTCTAGACGAGCACAATCTTGCAACACATGCCGGACATACAAGACTACTACAAGACAGGCCGGCAGTCGCAGAGTGGCTCGTAGTGGTTCTAGACGAGCACACCCTTGCAACACATGCCGGACAAACAAGACTACTACAAGACTGGCCGGCAGTGGCAGAGCAACTAGTAGTGGTTCCAGTCGAGCACAATCTTGCAACACATGCCGGACCAAGTAGACTGCTACAAGACTAGCCAGCAGTGAAAGAGTGGCTCGTAGTGGATCTAGCCGAGCACACTCTTGTAACACATGCCGCACCATCAAGACTACTACAAGACTGGCCGGCAGTGGCAGAGCAACTCGTAGTGGTTCCAGTCGAGCACAATCTTGGAACACATATAGAGCGGCCCGACTAGCCAGCAGTGGCAGAGTGGCTCGTAGTGGTTGTAGACGAGCATATTCTTGCAACACATGCTGGACCAACAAGACTACTTCAAGATCTTCCGGCAGTGACAGAGTGGCTCGTAGTGGTTCTAGACGAGCACACTCTTGCAACACATGTCGGAGCAACAAGACTACTACAAGACTGGTCGGTAATAGCAGATTGGCTCATAGTGGTCCTAGACGAGCACAATCTTACAACACATGCCGGTACAACAAGACTACTACAAGACTGGCCGGCTGTCGCAGATTGGCTCGTAGTGGTTCTACACGAGCACAATCTTGTAACACATGCAGGACCAACAAGACTAGTACAAGACTGTCCGGCTGTGGCAGAGCGGCCCGTAGTCGTTCTAGACGCGCACACTCTTGCAACACATGCTGGGCATACAAGACTACTACAAGACTCGCCGGCAGTCTCAGAGTGGCTCGTAGTGGTTCTAAACGAGCACAACCTGGTAACACATGCCGGACCAACAAGACTACTAAAAGACTGGCCGGCAGTGGCAGAGTGGCTCGTACTGGTCCTAGACGTGCACACTCTTGCAACTCATGCTGGAACAACACGACTACTACAAGACTGGCTGGCTGTCGCGGAGTGACTCGTAATAGTCCTAGACGAGCACAATTCTGAAACACATGCCGGACCAACAAGACTACTACAAGACTGGCTGGCAGGCGCAGAGTGACTCGTAATGGTTCTAGACGCGCAAACACTTATAACACACGCTGGACCAACATAATTACTACAAGACTGCCCGGCAGTGGCAGTTGGGCTCGTAGTGGTTCTAGACGAGCACACTCTTACAACACATGCCGGACCAACAAGACTACTACAAGACTGCCCGGCATTAGCACAGCAGCTTGTAGTGGTTCTAGACGAGCACACTCTTGCAACACATGCTGGACCAACAAAACTACTACAAAACCTGCCGGCTCTGACAGTGGCTCGTATTGGTTCTAGACGAGCACACACTTGCAACACATTCCGGACACACAAAACTGCTACAAGATTGGCCGGGAGTGGCAGAGTGGCTCTTAGTGCTTCCAGACGAGCACACTCTTGTAACACATGACGGACCGACAAGACTACAAGACTGGCCGTCAGTGGCAAGGCGGCTCGTAGTGGTTATAGACGAGCACACTATTGCAATACAAGCCGGACCAACAAGACTACTTCAAGTCTGACGGGAGTGGCAGAGTGGCACGTAGTGGTCCTAGACGAGCACACTCCATCAACACTTGCCGGGCATAGAAGACTACTACAAGATCTGCCGGCAGTGATAGAGTGGCTCGTAGTGGTTCTTGATGAGCACACTCTTGCAACACATGCCGGACCAACAAGAATACTACAAGACAGGCCGGCAGTTTCAGAGTGGCTTGTAGTGGTCCTAGACGAGCACAATCCTGCAACACAGGCCGGACCAACAAGACTACTACAAGACTGCCCGGCAGTGGCACAGCGGCTCGTAGTGGTCCTAGACGAGCACAATCCAGCAAACACATGCCGGACCAACAAGACTGCTACAAGACTGCCCGGCAGTAGCAGAGTGGCACGTAGTGGCTCTAGACGAGCACAATCCTTTAACACATGCCGGACCAACAAGATTACTACAAGACACCCCGGCAGTAGCAGAGCAGTTCGCAGTGGTTCTAGACGAGCACACTCTTGCAACACATGCCGGACTAACAAGACTGCTACAAGACTGCCCGGCAGTAGCAGAGTGGCTCGTAGTGGTTCAAGACGAGAACAATCTTGTAACACATGCCGGACCAACAAGACTACTACAAGACCTGCCGGCAGTGACAGAGGGGCTCGTAGTGGTTCTAGACGAGCACACCCTTGCAACACATGCCGGACCAACAAGACTACTACAAGACTGGCCGGCAGTGGCAGAGCAACTAGTAGTGGTTCCAGTCGAGCACACTCTTGCAACACATGCCGGACCAAGTAGACTGCTACAAGACTAGCCAGCAGTGGCAGAGTGGCTCGTAGTGGATCTAGACGAGCATATTCTTGCAGCACATGCTGGACCAACAAGACTACTACAAGACTGTCAGGCGGTCGCAGAGTGGCTCGTAAAGGATCTAGCCGAGCACACTCTTGTAACACATGCCGCACCATCAAGACTACTACAAGACTGGCCGGCAGTGGCAGAGCAACTCGTAGTGGTTCCAGTCGAGCACAATCTTGGAACACATGCAGAGCGGCCCGACTAGCCAGCAGTGGCAGAGTGGCTCGTAGTGGTAGTAGACGAGCATATTCTTGCAACACATGCTGGACCAACAAGACCACTACAAGACTGGCCGGCAGGCGTAGAGTGGCTCGTAGTGGTTCTAGACGAGCACAATCCTGCAACACATACCGGACAAACAAAACTACTACAAGACTGGCCTGCAGTCGCCGAGTGGCTCGTAGTGGTTCTAGACGAGCACAATCTTGGAACACATGCCGGACCAACAAGACTAGTACAAGACTGGCTGGCACTGGCAGAGCGGCCCGCAGTGCTTCTATACGAGCACCCATTGTAACACATGCCGGACCAACAAGACTACTACAATACCTGCCAGCAGTGACAGAGTGGCTCTTAGTGGTGCTGGACGAGCAAACCCTTGCAACACATGCCGGATCAACAAGACTACTACAAGACTGGCCGGCAGTGGCAGAGCCACTCGTAGTGGTTCCAGTCAGGACACTCTTGCAACACCTGCCGGAACAAGATGACTGCTACAAGGCTAGCCCGCAGTGGCAGAGTGGCTCGTAGTGGTTCTAGTCGAGCATATTCTTGCAACACATGCTGGACCAACAAGACTACTACAAGATCGCCGGCAGTCGCAGGGTGGCTCGTAGTGGTTCTAGACGAGCACACTCTTGTAACACATGCCGGACCGACAAGACTACTGCAAGCCTGGCCGGGAGTGGCAGAGCGGCACGCAGTGGTCGTAGACGAGCACACTCCATCAACACTTGCCGGGCATACAAGACTACTACAAGATCCGCCGGCAGTGATAGAGTGGCTCGTAGTTGTCATAGACGAGCACAATCCTGCAACACATGCCGGAAGAACAAGACTACTACAAGATTGCCCGGCAGTGGCACAGCGGCTCGTAGTGGTCCTAGACGAGCACAATCCTGCAACACATGCCGGACCAACAAGACTGCTACAAGACGCCTGGCAGTCGCAGAGTTGCTCGTAGTGGTTCCAGTCGAGCACAATCTTGCAACACATGCCGGACTAAGAAGACTGCTACAAGTCTAGCCAGCAGTGGCAGAGTGGCTCGTAGTGGTTGTAGACGAGCATATTCTTGCAACACATGCTGGACCAACAAGACTACTACAAGATCTTCCGGCAGTGACAGAGTGGCTCGTAGTGGTTCTAGACGAGCACACTCTTGCAACACATGCCGGAGCAACAAGACTACTACAAGACTGGTCGGTAATAGCAGATTGGCTCATAGTGGTCCTAGACGAGCACAATCTTACAACACATGCCGGTACAACAAGACTACTACAAGACTGGCCGGCTGTCGCAGATTGGCTCGTAGTGGTTCTACACGAGCACAATCTTGTAACACATGCCGGACCAACAAGACTAGTACAAGACTGTCCGGCAGTGGCAGAGCGGCCCGTAGTCGTTCTAGACGCGCACACTCTTGCAACACATGCCGGGCATACAAGACTACTACAAGACTCGCCGGCAGTCTCAGAGTGGCTCGTAGTGATTCTAAACGAGCACAATCTTGTAACACATACCGGACAAACAAGACTACTACAAGACTGGCCGGCAGTCGCCGAGTGGCTCGTAGTGGGTCTAGACGAGCACAAACTTGGAACACATGCCGGACCAACAAGACTAGTACAAGACAGGCAGGCAGTGGCAGAGCGGCCCGTAGTGGTTCTAGACGAGCACCCATTGCAACACATGCCGGACCAACAAGACTACTACAAGACTGGCCGGCAGTGGCTGAGCCACTCGTAGTGGTTCCAGTCAGGACACTCTTGCAACACATGCCGGAACAAGAAGACTGCCACAATACTGCCCGGCAGTAGCAGAGTGGCTAGTAATGGTTCTAGACGAGCACAATCCTGCAGCGCATGCCGAAACTACAAGACTGACACAAGACTGCCCGGCGGTAGCAGAGTGGCTCGTAGTTGTTCTAGACGAGCACAATCCTGTAACATTTGCCGGACCAACAAGTCTACTACAAGACTGCCCGGTAATAGCAGAGCAGCTCTTAGTGGTTCTAGACGAGCACCCATTGCAACACATGCCGGACCAACAAGACTACTACAAGACCTGCCGGCAGTGACAGAGTGGCTCGTAGTGGTTCTAGACGAGCACACCCTTGCAACACATGCCGGACCAACAAGACTACTACAAGACTGGCTGGCAGTCGCAGAGTGTCTCGTAGTGGTTCTAGACGAGCACAATCTTGTAACACATGCCGGACCAACAAGATTACTCAAGACTGGCCGGCAGTGGCAGAGCGGCCCGCAGTCGATCTAGACTCGCACACTCTTGCAACACATACCGGCCATACCAGAATACTACAAGACTGGCCGGCAGTCGCAGAGTGGCTCGTAGTAGTTCTAGACGAGCACACTCATGCAACACATGCCGGACCAACAAGACCACTACAAGACCTGCCGGAAGTGACAGAGTGGCTCGTAGTGGTTCTAGACGAGCACACACTTGCAACACATTCCGGACCAACAAAACAACTGCAAGACTGGCCGGGGGTGGCAAAGTGGCTCGTAGTGGTTCTAGACGAGCACACTCTTGTAACACATGCCGGAACAACAAGACTACTACAAGACTGCCCGGCAGTAGCAGAGCAAATCCTAGTGGTTCTAGACGAGTACAATCTTGTAACACATGCCGGACCAACAAGACTACTACAAGACTGGCCGGTAGTAGCAGAGTGACTCGTAGTGGTTCTAGACGAGCTGACACTTGCAACACATGCCGGACCAACAAGACTAGTACAAGACTGGCCGGCAGTGGCAGAGTGGCTCGTAGTGGTCCTAGACGAGCACAATCCTGCAACACATGCCGGACCAACAAGACTACTACAAGACTGGCCGGTAGTCGCAGAGTGGCTCGTAGTGGTTCTAGACGAGCACAATCTTGTAACACATGCCAGACCAACAAGAATAGTACAAGACTGGCCGGCAGTGGCAGAGCGGCCCGTAGTCGTTCTAGACGAGCACCCATTACAACACATGCCGGACCAACAAGACTACTACAAGACCTGCCGGCAGTGACAGAGTGGCTCGTAGTGGATCTAGACGAGCACACCCTTGCAACCTATGCCGGACAAACAAGACTGCTGCAAGATTGGCCGGCATTGGCAGAGCCACTCGTAGTGGTTCCAGTCGAGCAAACTCTTGCAAAGCATGCCGGACCAAGAAGAATACTACAAGACTAGCCGGCTGTGGCAGAGCAACTCGTAGTGGTTCCAGTCGAGCACAATCTTGCAACACATGCCGGACTAAGAAGACTGCTACAAGACTAGCCAGCAGTGGCAGAGTGGCTCGTAGTGGTTGTAGACGAGCATATTCTTGCAACACATGTTGGACCAAAAAGACTATTACAAGATCTTCCGGCAGTGACAGAGTGGCTCGTAGTGGTTCTAGACGAGCACACTCTTGCAACACATGCCGGAGCAACAAGACTACTACAAGACTGGCCGGTAATGGCAGAGTGGCTCATAGTGGTCCTAGACGAGCACAATCTTACAACACATGCCGGACCAACAAGACTACTACAAGACTGGCCGGCTGTCGCAGAGTGGCTCGTAGTGGTTCTAGACGAGCACAATCTTGTAACACATGCCGGACCAACAAGACTTCTACAAGACTGGCCGGCAGTCGCAGAGTGGATCGTAGTGGTTCTAGACGAGCACAATCCTGCAACAAATGCCGGACCAACAACACTACTACAAGACCGGCTGGCAGGTGCAGAGTGGCTCGTAGTGGTTCTAGACGAGCACAATCTTGGAGTACATGCAGGACCAACAAGACTAGTACAAGACTGGCCGGCAGTGGCAGAGCGGCCCGTAGTCGTTCTAGACTAGCATACTCTTGCAACACATGCCGAGCATACAAGACTACTACAAGACTCGCCGGCAGTCGCAGAGTGGCTCGTAGTGGTTCTAGATGAGCACAATCTTGTAACACATGCCGGACCAACAAGACTTCTACAAGACTGGCCGGCAGTCGCAGTGTGGATCGTAGTGGTTCTAGACGAGCACAATCCTGCAACAAATGCCGGACCTACAAGACTACTACAAGACTGGCTGGCAGGTGCAGAGTGGCTCGTAGTGGTTCTAGACGAGCACAATCTTGTAACACATGCCGGACCAACAAGACTACTACAAGACTGCCCGGCAGTAGCAGAGTGGCTCGTAGTGGTTCTAGACGAGCACAATCCTGCAACACATGCCGGACCAACAAGACTGCTAAAAGACTGCCCGGCAGTAGCAGAGCAGCTCGTAGTGGTTCTAGACGAGCACCCATTGCAACACATGCCGGACCAACAAGACTACTACAAGACCTGCCGGCAGTGACTGAGTGGGTCGTAGTGGTTCTAGACGAGCACACCCTTGCAACGCATGCCGGACCAACAAGACTACTACAAGACTGGCCGACTGTGGCAGAGCCACTCGTAGTTGTTCCAGTCGAGCACACTCTTGCAACACATGCCGGACCAAGAAGACTGCTACAAGACTAGCCAGCAGTGGCAGAGTGGCTCGTAGTGTTTCTAGACGAGCATATTCTTGCAACACATGCTGGACCAACATGACTACTACAAGACTGGCCGGCAGTTGCAGAGCAGCTCGTAGTTGTTCTAGACAAGCACACACTTGCAACATATGCCGGACCAACAAGACTACTACAAGACTGGCCGGTAGTCGCAGAGCAGTTCGTAGTGGTTCTAGACGAGCACACTCTTGCAACACATGCCGGACCAACAAGACTACTACAAGACTGGCCGGTAGTAGCAGAGTGACTCGTAGTGGTTCTAGACGAGCTGACACTTGCAACACATGCCGGACCAACAAGACTACTACAAGACTGGCTGGCAGGCGCAGAGTGACTCGTAGTGGTTCTAGACGAGCTCACTCTTGCAACACATGCCGGACCAACAAGACTACTACAAGACTGGCTGGCAGGCGCAGAGTGACTCGTAGTGGTTCTAGACGGCACACTCTTGTACCACATGACGGACTAACAAGACTATCGGACTAGCAAGACTACTACAAGACTGGCCGGAAGTGGCAGAGTGGCTCGTAGATGTTCTAGACGAGCACACTCTTGTACCATATGACGGACTAACAAGACTACCGGACTAGCAAGACTACTACAAGACTGGTCGGAAGTGGCAGAGTGGATGGTAGTGGTTCTAGACGAGCACACTCTTTTACCACATGCCGGACTAACAAGACTGGTTGGAAGTGGCAGAGTGGCTCGTAGTGGTTCTAGACAAGCACACTCCTGTACCATATGCCGGACTAACAAGACTGGTCGGAAGTGGCAGAGTGACTCGTAGTGGTTGTAGACGAGCACACTCTTGCAACACATGCTGGACCAACAAGACTACTACAAGAGTGGCCGGCAGTAGCAGAGCAGCTCGTAGTGGTTCTAGACGAGCACACTCTTGTAACACATGCCGGACCAACAAGACTACTACAAGAGTGGCCGGCAGTCGCAGAGTGACTCGTAGTGGTTCTAGACGAGCACACTCTTGCAACACATGCTGGACCAACAAGACTACTACAAGACTGGCTGGCAGGCGCAGAGTGGCTCGTAGTGGTTCTAGACAAGCACACACTTGCAACACATGCCGGACCAACGAGACTACTACAAGAGTGGCCGGCAGTAGCAGAGCAGCTCGTAGTGGTTCTAGACGAGCACACTCTTGTAACACATGCCGGACCAACAAGACTACTACAAGAGTGGCCGGCAGTCTCAGAGTGGCTCGTAGTGGTTCTAGACGAGCACACTCTTGTAACACATGCCGGACCAACAAGACTACTACAAGATTCGCCGGCAGTGGCAGAGCGACTCGTAGTGGTTCTAGACGAGCACACTCTTGTAACACATGCCGGACCAACAAGACTACTACAAGAGTGGCCGTCAGTCTCAGAGTGGCTCGTAGTGGTTCTAGACGAACACACTCTTGTAACACATGCCGGACCAACAAGACTACTACAAGACTGGCTGGCAGGCGCAGAGTGACTCGTAGTGGTTCTAGACGGCACACTCTTGTACCACATGACGGACTAACAAGACTATCGGACTAGCAAGACTACTACAAGACTGGCCGGAAGTGGCAGAGTGGCTCGTAGATGTTCTAGACGAGCACACTCTTGTACCATATGACGGACTAACAAGACTACCGGACTAGCAAGACTACTACAAGACTGGTCGGAAGTGGCAGAGTGGATGGTAGTGGTTCTAGACGAGCACACTCTTTTACCACATGCCGGACTAACAAGACTGGTTGGAAGTGGCAGAGTGGCTCGTAGTGGTTCTAGACAAGCACACTCCTGTACCATATGCCGGACTAACAAGACTGGTCGGAAGTGGCAGAGTGACTCGTAGTGGTTGTAGACGAGCACACTCTTGCAACACATGCTGGACCAACAAGACTACTACAAGAGTGGCCGGCAGTAGCAGAGCAGCTCGTAGTGGTTCTAGACGAGCACACTCTTGTAACACATGCCGGACCAACAAGACTACTACAAGAGTGGCCGGCAGTCGCAGAGTGACTCGTAGTGGTTCTAGACGAGCACACTCTTGCAACACATGCTGGACCAACAAGACTACTACAAGACTGGCTGGCAGGCGCAGAGTGGCTCGTAGTGGTTCTAGACAAGCACACACTTGCAACACATGCCGGACCAACGAGACTACTACAAGAGTGGCCGGCAGTAGCAGAGCAGCTCGTAGTGGTTCTAGACGAGCACACTCTTGTAACACATGCCGGACCAACAAGACTACTACAAGAGTGGCCGGCAGTCTCAGAGTGGCTCGTAGTGGTTCTAGACGAGCACACTCTTGTAACACATGCCGGACCAACAAGACTACTACAAGATTCGCCGGCAGTGGCAGAGCGACTCGTAGTGGTTCTAGACGAGCACACTCTTGTAACACATGCCGGACCAACAAGACTACTACAAGAGTGGCCGTCAGTCTCAGAGTGGCTCGTAGTGGTTCTAGACGAACACACTCTTGTAACACATGCCGGACCAACAAGACTACTACAAGAGTGGCCGGCAGTAGCAGAGCAGCTCGTAGTGGTTCTAGACGAGCACACTCTTGTAACACATGCCGGACCAACAAGACTACTACAAGAGTGGCCGGCAGTAGCAGAGCAGCTCGTAGTGGTTCTAGACGAGCACACTCTTGTAACACATGCCGGACCAACAAGACTACTACAAGAGTGGCCGGCAGTAGCAGAGCAGCTCGTAGTGGTTCTAGACGAGCACACTCTTGTAACACATGCCGGACTAACAAGAGTGCTACAAGACTGGCCGGCAGTCGCAGAGTGGTTCGTAGTGGTTCTTGACGAGCACACTCTAGCAACACATGCCGGACTGACAAGACTGGTCGGCAGTCGCAGAGCAGCTCGTAGTGGTTCTAGACGACCACACTCTTGTCACACATGCCGTACCAACAAGACTACTACAAGAGTGGCCGGCAGTAGCATAGCAGCTCCTAGTGGTTCAATACGTGCACTCTTGTAACACATGCCGTACCAACAAGACTACTACAAGAGTGGCCGGCAGTAGCTGAGCAGCTCGTAGTGGTTCTAGACGAGCACAGCCTTATAACTCATGCCGGACCGGCAACCCGCTGTACTTAGTGGACAGATGGGGGCGGGTTCCTTCTTAAGCAGTTAACTGTGTGTGGAGACACAGTGGTGAATCCCAAGGCGTGCCAGTATGTTAGAGGTGGGAAACATTTTTTTTTTTTTTTTTGCAAAACAGTTAATCAGTATCTATTTCAACCACGAAACAGTTTCGAAATAATAGTTTCCTGCAACAGAAATTTCCTAAACTGTTGCAGACATGTTGTGTACCACAAATACTATACAGTTCATTGATAAAATCGCAATGCGCCAAATGCGACCATTCACCAGGCTGTACTGAAGACGAAATTATCAAATAACAGAAGCAACGCATTGTTGCGCGTTAACTAGAGAGAATGAGTTTGATTAGAACATGCGAATTTTGTGGATTATTTGAGGCCGCGCGGTGCAAGGTACAAAGGCGCACCTTGCGGTAAGCAATGACAAAATATTTACGTTAGTGGAACACAACAACCTCATATAGTAACTTATGCAATAAATGATACAACTACTCAGCTGTTGCTGTTATTGTTGCAAGAATCGCTTGCGGGGAAGCGATACAATGCAAGCAATTTCCAGAAGTGTTGTGTGAAACAGTTTTAGTGATGAAATACTTTCATATAGTTGCTGTGTTAGACAAACTGTTGTGTTATTTTTGTCTCACTACTACTACAGTATGACACCTTCCAGGCGAGATAATCCCGAAGAGGTTACCCAGTGTACTGGATGCTCCTTCACTGTTCGTAGTTTGTTTTGCCTTCTGCATAGAAGAAACTAAATAAGAAAACCACTTCTGATAATGTTGATGTTGATTTGCATGAAATAAATAGTAAAAATAGTTTACTTTCAGAACAGGTAGAGGGCATTATATGAATGACATATTTGTTTTTAGAGAAAGTTTGTATGTTAGTATGTCCCCGTGTGCGTATATATGGCTATTACAACTGAACAATTAAATAATTTCTACAAACATGTGTGCCAATGAATTTTATAGAAAAATATCTGATGTGTTTCACTTGCAAAACTTTCTCTACCTCTGCTGTAACAAACTATTGTTCCATCTTCACGTTTACAGAAATGCGTTTATTACACACTGCTTTATAGATAATCGGGAGTAAGAAGAATACACTAGACTTAAGTGATAGTCAAATCTTTAAGAGCTGGTCACTATATATGGCATTAACATTCCGTTATCTTACCTTGATTAAAACAAAGAAAATTGAGTAACGAATTTTCTTTGAAGAAATGCATAAGCATGAATATCTTGAAAATGGTTAATTCCTCAAAAAATATGTTTGACAAAAATGTTAAGATTTTACAGAACTACACTTTTTGTGTAGTAAGATTTTCTGTACCTCTTCTGCTCAACCAGTTGAACAAAAGTCACCCAGAAGAAACACGCGTTCAGAGGCTATACCCAGAAAATTTAAGATATGCAATTCAGTTAGCACAACAATTTCTTAAGCGAATGAAAAATGTTGATCCCTTTTTAAGAAAATCAATATTTTCAAAACATCCCATGTAGTTTGGGCTGGGGGATTTTTAATATATTTTTGAGTTTCATTCTTGGAAAACCGTGAACATATTTAACGTTTTTGAATCAATGATGTAAACAAAACATAAAGGAATTATAAATATTATACAAAGAATATATATTAACATTGTAATAAACCAAAAGCACACACAAGGAGGTTTTTCTAAAATTGTGTTGTTGTTTTTTTTTTATTCATGGGACTTCAAACAGATATTTCCAATGAAATCCCAGTATAGAATATTTGGGTGGAATACATACCTTCTGTACCGATGTACATCGTGTGAATTTTGTAGAGAGAGAAACAACCATTTAAAACCTTTTTAGAAAAAAAAATAATTTTAAGGTTAGTCGGATGTAAATAGGAAAATAAGGCTTAGTCCGCTTGCCTCTTACAAAGCCGACCACCTTATCTGGGATTTGTGATGGACAAAGTGGCGCCGGGGCGGGTTATCCGGTTTCTCCGTCTCATTCTGCTCTACCTTTATTCCATGTATCATGGGTGTCATCGCCTGTGGCGCCATGTGTAGTAAAAGTGGGCGTTTAACAATATAAAAAGATAAGCGAATATAACAACAGTGATTCAGTTGTTTTCACTTGAGTACCATCTTACTGGAACTTTGAAGTTAGGCAAACAGGATGCTGAGGAATGGCACAAAAATTATAGAATAACTGTAAAATTGTAATACTTTGGATTGTTTTAAGCTACGAAACACTTATATGGGAAAAAGTTGAATTTGTCTGCGTTGGCAATTCTTTAAAATATTCCTTGATTGTAAAAGGCTCATGATACAGAACTTGTAATGAATAAAACTTGTGTGATAGTTTCCAATTGGTTTACAACAGAGACATGTCCCTAAGCAGTAGGGCTTGTAGTACGTGTTTAACATTTTATATAACTGATCAGGAATTAGTAACATGTTTCCTTGATAACAGTATGACTGTAGGAAAACCATTTTCCCAAGATAAATAAACACCCGAATAATACATTTAGTACCGATATACCATACACCTGTTAGCGATAAGATAACAGGCATATTTCGCTTTATATACGGAGCGAAGTGCCTCAGGAACCATTATTTACGTCTCGGCAAATGTGAGCTACTCTGCAAAATGCTGAATCAATATGAACATTTTAATATATAGATCAGATAAACATAAAATAAAAAATAAAAAAATAAAAATAACAAACAAACCAAGAATTAAATTTTTACATCCTTACGGGTAGGGGGCATTTGGGAGGTCACGGGTTGGGAAGGCCTACACAGCGCACACGGTAAAGATAAAAGTATGCGTCGTTAAAAGGGTATAAACAGATAGGGACACATGGAATATTTGTCATCAAACGGGTATAGTCACATAGCGCACACATGAAATATTTGTCATCAAACGGGTATAGTCACATAGCGCACACGTGAAATATTTGAAATCAAACGGGTATAGTCACATAGCGCACACATGAAATATTTGTCATCAAACGGGTATAGTCACATAGCGCACACATGAAATATTTGTCATCAAACGGGTATAGTCACATAGCGCACACATGAAATATTTGTCATCAAACGGGTATAGTCACAAAGCGCACACATGAAATATTTGTTATCAAACGGGTATAGTCACATAGCGCACACATGAAATATTTGTCATCAAACGGGTATAGTCACATAGCGCACACATGGAATATTTGTCATCAAACGGGTATAGTCACATAGCGCACACATGAAATATTTGTTATCAAACGGGTATAGTCATATAGAGGACGCATGGAATATTTGTCATCAACAGGGTATAGTCACATAGCGCACACATGAAATATTTGTCATCAAACGGGTATAGTCACAAAGCGCACACATGAAATATTTGTCATCAAACGGGTATAGTCACAAAGCGCACACATGAAATATTTGTCATCAAACGGGTATAGTCACATAGCGCACACGTGAAATATTTGTCATCAAACGGGTATAGTCACATAGCGCACACGTGAAATATTTGTCATCAAACGGGTATAGTCACATAGCGCACACGTGAAATATTTGTCATCAAACGGGTATAGTCACATAGCGCACACATGAAATATTTGTCATCAAACGGGTATAGTCACATAGCGCACACATGAAATATTTGTCATCAAACGGGTATAGTCACATAGCGCACACATGAAATATTTGTCATCAAACGGGTATAGTCACAAAGCGCACACATGAAATATTTGTCATCAAACGGGTATAGTCACATAGCGCACACATGAAATATTTGTCATCAAACGGGTATAGTCACATAGCGCACACATGAAATATTTGTCATCAAACGGGTATAGTCACATAGCGCACACATGAAATATTTGTCATCAAACGGGTATAGTCACATAGCGCACACATGAAATATTTGTCATCAAACGGGTATAGTCACAAAGCGCACACATGAAATATTTGTCATCAAACGGGTATAGTCACATAGCGCACACATGAAATATTTGTCATCAAACGGGTATAGTCACATAGCGCACACATGAAATATTTGTCATCAAACGGGTATAGTCACATAGCGCACACATGAAATATTTGTCATCAAACGGGTATAGTCACAAAGCGCACACATGAAATATTTGTCATCAAACGGGTATAGTCACAAAGCGCACACATGAAATATTTGTCATTAAACGGGTATAGTCACATAGCGCACACATGAAATATTTGTCATCAAACGGGTATAGTCACAAAGCGCACACATGAAATATTTGTCATCAAACGGGTATAGTCACAAAGCGCACACATGAAATATTTGTCATCAAACGGATATAGTCACATAGCGCACACATGAAATATTTGTCATCAAACGGGTATAGTCACATAGCGCACACGTGAAATATTTGTCATCAAACGGGTATAGTCACATAGCGCACACGTGAAATATTTGTCATCAAACGGGTATAGTCACATAGCGCACACATGAAATATTTGTCATCAAACGGGTATAGTCACAAAGCGCACACATGAAATATTTGTCATCAAACGGGTATAGTCACATAGCGCACACATGAAATATTTGTCATCAAACGGGTATAGTCACATAGCGCACACATGAAATATTTGTCATCAAACGGGTATAGTCACATAGCGCACACATGAAATATTTGTCATCAAACGGGTATAGTCACATAGCGCACACATGAAATATTTGTCATCAAACGGGTATAGTCACAAAGCGCACACATGAAATATTTGTCATCAAACGGGTATAGTCACATAGCGCACACGTGAAATATTTGTCATCAAACGGGTATAGTCACATAGCGCACACATGAAATATTTGTCATCAAACGGGTATAGTCACATAGCGCACACATGAAATATTTGTCATCAAACGGGTATAGTCACATAGCGCACACATGAAATATTTGTCATCAAACGGGTATAGTCACAAAGCGCACACATGAAATATTTGTCATCAAACGGGTATAGTCACATAGCGCACACATGAAATATTTGTCATCAAACGGGTATAGTCACATAGCGCACACATGAAATATTTGTCATCAAACGGGTATAGTCACATAGCGCACACATGAAATATTTGTCATCAAACGGGTATAGTCACATAGCGCACACATGAAATATTTGTCATCAAACGGGTATAGTCACATAGCGCACACGTGAAATATTTGTCATCAAACGGGTATAGTCACACAGAGGACGCATGGAATATTTGTCATCAAACGGGTATAGTCACACAGAGGACGCATGGAATATTTGTCATCAAACGGGTATAGTCACATAGCGCACACGTGAAATATTTGTCATCAACAGGGTATAGTCACACAGAGGACGCATGGAATATTTGTCATCAAACGGGTATAGTCACATAGCGCACACATGAAATATTTGTCATCAAACGGGTATAGTCACATAGCGCACACGTGAAATATTTGTCATCAAACGGGTATAGTCACATAGCGCACACGTGAAATATTTGTCATCAAACGGGTATAGTCACATAGCGCACACATGAAATATTTGTCATCAAACGGGTATAGTCACATAGCGCACACATGAAATATTTGTCATCAAACGGGTATAGTCACATAGCGCACACATGAAATATTTGTCATCAAACGGGTATAGTCACATAGCGCACACGTGAAATATTTGTCATCAAACGGGTATAGTCACATAGCGCACACGTGAAATATTTGTCATCAAACGGGTATAGTCACATAGCGCACACATGAAATATTTGTCATCAAACGGGTATAGTCACAGAGCGCACACATGAAATATTTGTCATCAAACGGGTATAGTCACATAGCGCACACATGAAATATTTGTTATCAAACGGGTATAGTCATATAGAGGACGCATGGAATATTTGTCATCAACAGGGTATAGTCACACAGAGGACGCATGGAATATTTTTTATCAAACGGGTATAGTCACAGAGTGCACACATGGAATATTTTTTATCAAACGGGTATAGTCACAGAGCGCACACATGGAATATTTGTCATCAAACGGGTATAGTCACATAGCGAAATATTACCAGAACATATCGAAAATATGTTTTCATATTACTTCGGTGGTTAAAAAACTGTTTCTTTAGTATTTCGAAATAACATATTTAAAATTAAAAGTGATATCAGTGAATTGAGTAGTGAGTTATTTTAGTGGCATACACGCCGTTTAAGAACAATAAAGCTGGTTATTTGTGGTATAATATATACCTTCAGTTTAGTACCAGTGTCTCCGAAGGTGTTTACGATCGTTTTATTGTCTTTGTGTCTGGCTTTTAAGAGTTGATAGTTATGAATATCTCTACTTCAATACGTTTTATAAGTATAATAAAAAGTATAATAATTAAATGTGATTGGTAAACTACAACTGTAAGTGTACCACTTAAATAAGGTCCACTTTGTCTTAATAACAGTGCTGACTAAATTCTGTTGCATATAACCCGAGATTATTGGAAAATGATGTCACTTTGCGCAATATGTGTATGTTACGGCGATGTTTGATATAACAGTGTGCTCATGCAATAGCGAGGTTCAATGTTACGTGTATGTTACGGCGATGTTTGATATAACAGTGTGCTCATGCAATAGCGAGGTTCAATGTTATGTGTATGTTACCGCGATGTTTGATATAACAGTGTGCTCATGCAATAGCGAGGTTCAATATTATGTGTATGTTACGGCGATGTTTGATATAACAGTGTGCTCATGCAATAGCGAGGTACAATGTTATGTGTATGCCACGGCGATGTTTGATATAACAGTGTGCTCATGCAATAGCGAGGTTCAATATCATGTGTATGCTACCGCGATGTTTGATATAACAGTGTGCTCATGCAATAGCGAGGTTCAATGTTACGTGTATGTTACCGCGATGTTTGATATAACAGTGTGCTCATGCAATAGCGAGGTTCAATGTTATGTGTATGTTATGGCGATGTTTGATATAACAGTGTGCTCATGCAATAGCGAGGTTCAATGTTATGTGTATGCTACGGCGATGTTTGATATAACAGTGTGCTCATGCAATAGCGAGGTTCAATATTATGTGTATGCTACCGCGATGTTTGATATAACAGTGTGCTCATGCAATAGCGAGGTTCAATGTTATGTGTATGCTAACGTGATGTTTGATATAACAGTGTGCTAATGCAATAGCGAGGTTCAATGTTATGTGTATGTTACGGCGATGTTTGATATAACAGTGTGCTCATGCAATAGCGAGGTTCAATGTTATGGGTATGTTACGGCGATGTTTGATATAACAGTGTGCTCATGCAATAGCGAGATTCAATGTTATGTGTATGCTAACGTGATGTTTGATATAACAGTGTGCTAATGCAATAGCGAGGTTCAATGTTATGTGTATGTTACGGCGATGTTTGATATAACAGTGTGCTCATGCAATAGCGAGGTTCAATGTTATGGGTATGTTACGGCGATGTTTGATATAACAGTGTGCTCATGCAATAGCGAGATTCAATGTTATGTGTATGCTAACGTGATGTTTGATATAACAGTGTGCTAATGCAATAGCGAGGTTCAATGTTATGTGTATGTTACGGCGATGTTTGATATAACAGTGTGCTCATGCAATAGCGAGGTTCAATGTTATGTGTATGCTACGGCGATGTTTGTTATAACAGTGTGCTCATGCAATAGCGAGGTTCAATGTTATGTGTATGTTACGGCGATGTTTGATATAACAGTGTGCTCATGCAATAGCGAGGTTCAATGTTATGTGTATGTTACGGCGATGTTTGATATAACAGTGTGCTCATGCAATAGCGAGGTTCAATGTTATGTGTATGTTACCGCGATGTTTGATATAACAGTGTGCTCATGCAATAGCGAGGTTCAATGTTATGTGTATGTTACGGCGATGTTTGATATAACAGTGTGCTCATGCAATAGCGAGGTTCAATATTATGTGTATGTTACCGCGATGTTTGATATAACAGTGTGCTCATGCAATAGCGAGGTTCAATGTTATGTGACCATTAAATGGGGTCGTGTCCCGACTGCGGGGGATTCCATTCCCGTGGCCGGCCTACCTTTTTTTTCAGGGTTTGCCCAGGTCGCAAGGTGTATGCTAGCTAGTCGCTTAACAATATTTAAATTAAGAGAGTAAAGTTGAATAATAGTTTATAGAATACTGGGATTAATAATGTTTCCAGTGTTTGAAAAGCTATGTTAATTTGAATAATTTATTCAACTCCTTACCTCCCCCAATTCCTGTCATTCCGTTCCGTTCCCGTTGTAAGTTCATTCACTTTTATTTCATTGATTTCTTTTGGGTTGCAAGAGTCGGCGACGGCGCTCCGTGCAGCATGTCAGGGGACCAAGCATGCTCATCTGGTTGCCGAAATGAGGACCTTCCCTAATAGGAGACACTGGACCCTGTGGGGCGGGGTCTCCGGCCTGCCTATCCGACTAAACTTCTACCTGGAAACCTTAGGGACGCGTTATTGCTTTGTCGTCGTTCCGGCCCGATATATCCCCTTCGCTCATCCCCCCCCATCCTACCCGGGGTATAACAAGCAACATAAAGTTCGGAGCCGAGTACCCTCCGTCGGTTCCCATTTCCATTCTATTCGCTTTTTATCTTTATCAACAAACTAAATAACTACTTTAATACAATCCAAAACATTCTGTTATATTGAGCTTGTGACTTGAGTACGTATATTTGCATCGCTTTGAATTACTTCAGCCTAGTTAAATACATTTAAATTCTGTGGATCAGTTACCACAATAATTCATCTCTGCTTAATAAGCACATGTTATAACAAAAATGTACAAATGGAATTCTAGGATTCAAATATTTAAACTGCTTCCTAAGATTGTACCAAATTTGCTTGATGATTAAAGGTGAATGGAAGTGTGCGTAGAAATAATCTTGAACAAGTGGCATTTTGGGATCAATGCTACAGAAACTGTTAAATGAAATTAGTGAATTCTGGCTACCTAGATTTAAATTTGTTGAAGTATAATTTGAATTTCAAAAGAGACGGGGAGAGAGAGAGAGAGAGAGAGAGAGAGAGAGAGAGTGAGAGAGATACTGATAATGACAGTGAGCGAAAACAGACACGAGGAAAGAGAATAGGCTAAAAATTAACTTTAGTAAATTTGTTTCTTCCGTGTATTGGATAAGCTTGGAAAGGTGGACTGAAAAATTCACTCACGAGGTTCCGGCTTCCGTCCGATTTGTCACCAGCTGATCTCCCATGGCAACATATCTGCACGACATTAAAATTCCTCATCTGTCTCACATAATTCTTTATAACCAGCGACTACAAATACGTTAATTTCACAATAAACTGCTTGCTACAGGACACTCAGCCTGCCACTGTGACGTAAGGTGGTATGCAAATGGCGGATCGAGGATAATTATTAGACATTAAGCCAAACTAATGAGCTAATGGAGCTGAGGAAATTAGCCTGTCAGATAGATTATCGACCCGGTAATATAATTACCGTTCTTTGTCAATAAGGTGTCACACTGGACCTCCACAGGGCAGTGATATGCTGACAAAGGATATCATTATGCTTGTAACCAGCAGATATCTGCATGATACTAATGGTATCAATTTATTAACTGCACTACACAATTCAATTACTGATAATATTATGCTAAGAATGCCACACGCAGAATAAAAAGTTCATGAGGATAGAATTCTCATTTGAATTGCCAAGATTTCGTACAGTTAAGATAGAAATATATATGACTTTTTGGAACCTATTTTATTAGACAGAATTTTTAGGAAAAGTGAAACGGTTTATTGCACGACCATGATACGATATAATAATATTTTTCAGTGAAGTTGCGCTAAAAATTAAGCTTTTATATTACTTAAAGATCTGAAGCTTTTTCAGTGTTAATTATTACTTTTCATATTTTATTAAATGTGCTAACAAAATATATATTAAATTAAAGTTTCTCGATACACCTTAATTTGAAAAGTTAGGATGGCACTGATTGTTCTCAATAATTAAGTGCCAAACAATATATTGAATATGTCAATAATTCAAATCAAATGTATTATTCCATGTTGCTGCCTAAATACAGGGTTACTACTAAGATCCATTCGTTTTTAAAACGCTATATTCTCCTCAGTAAAATTGGTTGATGCATCAAAAGAATCGTAAACTCAACATTTTGCAGCACGAGAATGGTGATAAAACAACAAAAGAGCGTCAGGATGATGCTACACAAAGATGGACGGACTTAAATTACGTGTGTAGTGTTACACATAGAACATTTAGACTGCAATCGAGTGCTCAACGAGATCCTGGGTTCGATTTCCTGTTGGGCGGGGAGGACCAGAATCATCCCTATCCCCACAGAGTCTGGAAGTATGCACGTGAGAATTAGTGAGCATGAGTTTGAAAATATTAATAAAGCAACGGTATATTTAACGTCCACCGGGTTGTTTCATAAGTGACGTGACCTAGATGTTGAAGGGGACCGCACAGAAAAGAAGACGAACAATTTGAGGATTCTTGATTTAGAATCGTATTTGTTGTAATTGTGTACTAATAAAATATGATTTATTAAAATTACTCAACTTTCTCTACAGAGTACTGTCATTTATTTTTTAGCTATTCCTTCATTAATGGACAGAAAAGTTTGTTTTGTATCTGTTAATAAATTTATTAGTTACATAAATCTTTCTAATACACATGTCGTAGTGCCAACATAACAACAATTAGGAGACCGCTAGGACAGTCAAATGTGGACAGTTAGGCTAGCTGCAAGGCCCGTTAAACCTGTGAATAAAGAATATCATTAAATTTATAGATAACGAAGAATTTGTACCCAATTTGTCTACTTTTCCATTGTAGTGCGTTGTCCGCTCACAAAATGGGGCGTTAAAAATCATGGGGCGTGTCATTTCAGGCGGCACCAATTTGGTATATTCGCGGGGTTAGACGTGAGGGGGAAAGTCACTACAACAAATCCGTTAGGAGCAATCTTGCAATCGAAGCACACACGACCATTCTCGAAGACAGACAAAGCGGCCCGATACTAGTTTTTACATTCATTCTAGTAATTGTATTACCATAGATAGGGATTCTTAATTTGTTAATGGGCCAAAAATCGGAAATTATTGCTTCAAAAAATATGGAGGTTGTTGTTTTTAATATTTTTAATCTAAAGATATAGTTACAGAGTAATAACAAATGTTATATTACTAATCTATGTATTACATTTTATTGATAATATTTACATTGTTTACATAGCCTTCATTAAATCATCTGTTTAAAATAACTAGGTTGGCGGACTAAAAACTTGTGACTTTGTGCCAAAATAATTGTCACCTAATGAACGACGATAATCCTTTTTTACTTTCACTACACATACTATGTACATAGTGTATAGAGGAAGTATTGTATTCCACCCAAAAATTCGATACCGAGATTTCGCCGGAAATACCTGTTTTGGGTCCCTTTGAATCCAAAAAAAGAATTTTCAAAAAAACGTCCGTGAGTGTATCTGTGTGTGTCTGTGTGTCTGTGTGCCTGTGTGTCTGTGGACAGCATAGCTCAAAAACGAAAAGATCGTTGAATTTAAGTTTGGTATCTTCCAAGGATGCGACAAATAAAGTGAATATCTTGAATTTTCTGGGAATAGCCTCTGAAGAATGAATTTTACGGAATTTTGCATAACTGCTAAACCCTAAGATGGACA
The DNA here is from genome assembly GCA_030762935.1 of Hymenopus coronatus. Lineage (NCBI taxonomy): Eukaryota > Metazoa > Arthropoda > Insecta > Mantodea > Hymenopodidae > Hymenopus > Hymenopus coronatus. Next base: position 3,475,814 of record CM060890.1, on the reverse strand, counting down.
AAAACTTACCATAGAAAACATGTAGAGCAGGTTAAAGCACACAATTTATGTTAAATAATTTTTTTTCGTGGTGTTGATCGTTTTTTAGATATTCCTTGTATGTGGTTTCAGCTATGAAAAACATAATTTTCTCATGCAGGAATTTGCCAACTCCTGTCCATACAAACAAAAGAACTTCAATCACAAGCAATCAGCTTTTGACTATCACTTTAGCCTCTGGTACTCCATTATTTCGCTTCTGTCTGTGTGTGTGTGTATGTACAACATAGCTCAAAAATGAAAAGACCGTTAAATACCAAATTTAGTATTTAGGTTTGGTATCTTCCAAGGATGCAACACGAAGATTTTCAAGAAAATCCCCCCACCACAACCTACCCTTTACAAGGAAAACTTTTTGAAAACTTTGATTTTCTTAAAAATGGCTCTAAAGATTGTGATTAAAATCATGTATATTACAGCTAATTGCACCCCGAATAAAATGTATATCTTGAAATTTTTGGGAATATCTTCCGAAGACCTCTTTATTTTGGATGAATTCTGCCGAATTTTGTATAACCGTAAGAGACGGACAAAAACTTACTACACAGAAAATGTAGAGAACATTCAAACACACAATTTATGTAATATACATTTTTTCATGGAGTTGATCGTTTTTAAGATATTCCCTGTTATTAGTTTCCGTGCTTTGAAAAACTTATACTTTTCTCATACAGGAATTTGTCAACTCCTGTCCATACAAACAAAGGAACTTCAGTCACATACCAACCAGCTGTTGACTATCACTTTAACCTATGGTACTCCCTTATTTTGCTTCTACTTACAAGGAAGCAAGTGATAAGACAATTTGAGCTAATTATTTCTCGATTTGCTTGAAGTAAGTAGAAGTAGAAGTAGTAGCATATGTGTTTAACAATAATTTGTTACAGAGAAGTAGAGAAAGGCATGTGAATAGTACACAACAGATTTTTTTTCATTGTTTCCAGATTTTTAGAAAATTATAAACAATTATGACAGCATTAGCATTATCGCTGATGGTTGCTGGGACGGAGCACTGCACGTTAGAAAGGAAAGAGGGCACTGACCGAATGGCGATCATTCGTGAAACTCGCAGATAGACACAACCCGGGCAGTTCCCACCCGAAACAACTCCCAGCTGGAAACACCCGAAGAGGGGACGGACAAAGTGACGTCAGGAAAAAGAAAACGTTAACAGAGCACGAACCACCCCACCTGCCGAACACTAATGAACACAAAAGTTCTGGTAGAAACAAAAAAAAAAAAAAAAAAAAAAAAAACTACAGCGTCCTACTGCTGACCCGGGAAAACCCGGAAAAAACGAATGGATCGCCGGAGATCGAATCGGGACCACCGGAGTTCTCCTGTAAGGCTATATGCATTTTATCGAAATAACATTTCCGATAGCAGTTTCATCTATATGATACTACATTTTTAAAATATTATTTAATCCAAACTATTAAAATGGAAATGGCGTGTTATTTATGGACCATCTTTACCTGCTGTGGTTCTCAGCGTTCCATTATAAATCGGGTGTGAAAGACCGCTTAAATTTGCTCAGAGACCTCTCTATCAGACTTGAGGTTCTTTTTCGCGGGACCAACGGCTTTACTTCCCTTCCGAATTAAGCCATGGTAAAGATTTTTACACCCGAAAAAATCCATCATCTTCCGCCGGGTTTGAACCCGTGACCTAGGGTATATGAAGTTAGCATGGTAACTATTATAGCACGATTAAGAAAACCATATATAAGGATGTATTATTTACAGGTCATTGTATTAATATCCAAAATAATGACGCTTCCTTACTAATATCTGTTATTAAATGTAAACCAATTTGTGAGCAATATATTTCTATCACAAAGACATAGGTCATTCACATCCATAAGTAAGAATACAACCTGAAAAAAATAATTATCTATTATAGATGCACGAATTGAGCAGAGGAGCAATTTTAGCTATCTAGGACGTGTTATTGCCTGTGACGGAAAATGCGATGTTTACAATAAAATATATAGACCTAAGAAAATATCGGGAACAAGTAATCGAATACTCGAAACAAAATACATAGATAAAGAGACAAAACAATTATTGTATACAATTATTGCTGTACCTACTTTAACATTATGTAAACAAACACGTACACTAAAACACAAAAACAATATGCAGGCTACAGAAATGAAATTTTTAAAGAGTGTTGAGACCGTTAATTAGCCTCGTCGTAATAATGACAATAATTCTATTAATTATCTAGATGTATATAAGTAAATAGAGTTAACATTTATTAATTTGTATACATAGGAACCAAGAAGTCAGTTGTTGACTTGGAAGCTACACAAAATTTTGACTCCCATTGTAGAGAAGGGTGAGAAGTTGCTTCTTTTGTGTAAGTCACGTACGCATTTCTTATACAGGGGCAGTCCAGTTTAAAACCTACGAAGGGACTTCTGCTTTATATTCGTAGTATCACGTGGTTATTATGACGTATTCTGGGAGATTCGCAATGGTTTTTGGGTCACGATGGTGTAATTTTGGCGAACTTTCTAACCAATCAAGAAGAATCCACCATGACACCGTTTTTATTATAAAAGAAGTAGGGTTCGACACATCGTGGTCGTTTTGCTAAGAATTTGCCCGTGAGAGGCCACGTCGTTTTTGCTGAGAACTTGCCCGTGAGACGCAACGTCGTTTGTGTTACTCCGTCCGCGAAGTAAGATTGTTATGAGAAAAAACTGTTAATGAATTAAAGTAACGTCGCTTATCTATTTAATAGTCGGCTCGTGATTACTTGAGAGTGAATTGTGTCATGTACTTAACGTAGAAACAGTGTAATTGAGAGTACGTGTGAGTGGGTGGTTAGAGTACCAGTCAGCAGAAAAACAGTGTACAGCAAGGTGCTTGTCTTGGAATCTCCTTATAGAATAAATAACAGTAAAAGTTCACAAGTGTAATTGAGAGTACGTGTGAGTGAGTGGTGAGAGTACCAGTCAGCAGAAAAACAGTGTACAGCAAGGTGCTTGTCTTGGAATCTCCTTATAGAATAAATAACAGTAAAAGTTCACAAGTGTAATTGAGAGTACGTGTGAGTGAGTGGTTAGAGTACCAGTCAGCAGAAAAACAGTGTACAGCAAGGTGCTTGTCTTGGAATCTCCTTATAGAATAAATAACAGTAAAAGTTCACAAGTGTAATTGAGAGTACGTGTGAGTGAGTGGTTAGAGTACCAGTCAGCAGAAAAACAATGTACAGCAAGGTGCTTATCTTGGAATCTCCTTATAGAATAAATAACAGTAAAAGTTCACAAGTGTGTTCTTCACAATTACAAGATCACTCCTATGACTCCTCCCACTTGCCAAATCCACGCCAGAGAGAGTCAATGATCGTGCAAGACTGAGCAACGCCGTGGCAACCCATCCAAGAAGAGCTTCGGTACCAGGTACGTGAGTGTAGTGGAGTTGATTCGAAGTGACAGGTACACCGCGCATAAGCACCCACCTTGAGGCGTAAAACTCAACAACGTAAAATTCCTATTACCTATGACTGTCCGACGTGCGGTGTAAACTACAAACCACCACAATAAAAAAGTCTCGTTCCCTATAACCACACAACGTGAAATAATAACCTATAAAAAAAAACACGTTACACGTGACGCCCAACGTGCGGCGAGATTAATAGAGCAGTGGGACACCGCAACTGACACAGGAAATTGCAGAGACGAGTCCAGGAATCTGAAGGAGGGGACACGACGACATCAGAGACGAGGGACGACCCGACGACCACACCGACGCTGACGGATATCCCCGGATGATTGTGAAAGTGCTAAGTGAAAGCAATAAAAGAAGAAAGAAGAGAAACAAAGAAAAAAAGGAAAAAAGAAAAAAGTTCAGATAAACAATTACATAACTCATTTGTATACATTAAAAGTTATCAGTGTTGCATGTTGTTAAGAAATAATAAAATGATAGGGCAGAAAATGTATTCTTCTCAAAGTTTGGTAACCAAGGAGGGAGAAATGAGTTTCGATGGAAACAGCTGAGTCACGGGTTGTTAAACTTGCCTGGAGACCGCAGGTAGAAAATTCTGTAGACACAGCAGGGTCAGAACAAATCTCTTTAAATATAGGCCAGGCTCTACAAATGTTAATGTTAAAGATAGATGAACAAACACAAAGTCAAGCTGAGAGTTTAAAGAAAGTTGAGGGCCTACAAGAAATGCAGAAAAGTCAGAGTTTAGGCCTACAGGAAATGCAAAGAATCAAAGGGAGGAATTGAATAAAATGAGGTTAGAAATAGCTGATCAGGTTAGAGATGGTTTCGCTGGTCAAAAACTGGAATGGGAACGGTATCAAAACGATGTAGCCCGCAGAATCCAATATATTTGTGTTCAAGTTAGGGAAGAATCCTCAAATATTAAGTCAGAATTAGCAAAGAGGGAACAGGACATTCTAGGAAAGATAGATGTAGTAATGATAAAGCAGAGGAATGACCTTGAAAAAGTCATAGATAACACGAAGGAGGAGGTTTCACTGATCCACACTAGTGTTATGGGAGACATTGCGCTGATAGATAAGAAACTTGAGAGCATTAGTGCACCTAGTATTAAGAACTGTAGTGAGCTGGATAAGAAATTGAATCTCCTAGAAGAAATATCTGAAAAAGAAAAGAGTCAATCCTTAAAGAAATTGACGCTAAGCTGTCTAATTTAAGTGTGGGGTCAAATAACACCCACAGAGATACAATTTCTCATACCAGTCCACAATGTGATATACAATGGTATAATACTGATTTTAACATGTGTGTGATTTATCTAATAATGTGAGTGTAAATGTAAGGCAGGAGAATTTGAATTTTGCTGGGCCGATTGAAGTAGAAGGGGGAAACATTAACATCGCGCCGGTATATGTTGAACATTTTTAAACTCAAGGGGTGTTGTGAACAACACAATTTCAAATTTGCTTGGAGACCTCCCACTCCCGAAATTTATCGAAGACGGTAATGAATCGCCGTTGGTCAGCTTATAGAGTACTTTAACATAAAGAATGTTCCTGGTACATTAAAGATGACCGTAACAAAACTGTCCTGACAACCGGACGCTAGACTGACTGAACCCTGCGATGTCACCGCAGGATAACTTCCACTTCTTTCACCACCTATTCTTAAATAGATATTGGAATGCTGCAAAACAGCAAAAGATTAGATCCAAGCTATGCTATGGACAGTTTCGGTACCAGGAGGGAATATCCTTGTCGAATGACGTGTTAAAAGATTCACGTTACATAAAACATCTGAGACCTCAAGTATCAGAATTTGAGTTCATCCAACTGATGACCAATCACTTCCCGCTGTGCATTCAAAATTACTTACTAATTGCCAAGCAAAGGAACATAATTACCATGACCGATCTACTCAGCGCCATAGAAGCGCAAGAAATTGAAACTGGAGAAACTGGGACTCACGTGACCGAGGTCATTACGCTCAGAGAAGGGGGCGTGTTAAAAATGACAGGAGCGACAATGACAGAAGGCGTGACACCCGGAAACGTTATGACAGAACACTCCCACAAAACTCCCGCAACAATCAGAGATACCAGAGGTCACGACAACAGCATATAAATAAATACCTTCCGAGTTGAGAGAAATTATAATAGTGACAGTCACCCGCAATTCATTAACCCTCGTGGCAGACAAAGGGGGAGGTATAACTGAGGAACTCGCCGGGTGAATAACAATGGTAGAAATTTTAGATCGGAAGATGAATTTCCGTACACTCCAGAAACAGTAGAAACAATGACAGTCACCCGCAATTCATTAACCCTCGTGGCAGACAAAGGGGGAGGTATAACAGAGGAACTCGCCGGGTGAATAACAATGGTAGAAATTTTAGATCGGAAGATGAATTTCCGTACACTCCAGAAACAGTAGAAACAATGACAGTCACACAAGAAATGCTGAAGAAAGACAGGAGATCAGACTCGAACCAGTGAGAGGCAACTGGAGACGTGACGAACCGTGCAATAATGGGGGAAACTAAATAGTGACTTGTCTGTGAGAGATAGTCTACCGAAAAATCCATCTCCAGTAATTCTTTAAATTATGTGTTGAAAAAGGAAGTCAGGGGGAATAACCATGGATAATGAAGACCCAAGAGAGAGTTTGGGTACTCCGGCTATAATAGTTAAAGTGAATGCAGTGCAACTATTGACAGTGGCGCAACCAGTTGTGTGTTTGACGCGCAGTTGTACGAAAGCTGGGTGAGCTAATGTGCCTACCTATTAGTAATGTCGTCTGCAAAGTGGTAATAGGGAAACGAACCCAGACTATTAAATTGCAATGCCTGTTAGAATTAGAAATAGAAGGAGTTAAATTTGAAAATATATTTTTGGTTGTTAAGCGTTTAAATAATAACATTATACCGGGGTGCCATTTCTTTGAGTACACAAATGCGGAAATAAATTTCAAGGAAAATGCACTATTATGCTACCAAGGGGACAGGGTTATCAGAGCACCATTTTCAAAGAGAATGCAGGAGCCGCCCTTGTTAACACAAGAGGAGCTTCATGTGCATAACTCACATTTGTTTGTGCAGCATGTTCAGGTAGAAAAAGGGTGTAACAGTAACGTCAGCATACCAGTTGACAGTCGGACAGGAAACTTTGCGCTAAAACAGGTTTCTAGCAGGGAAGGAGACAAAGCTCGGAAGAGGACCCACTATCGGCAATCTATGACAAGTGCAATGAAGATTTAAACTGACGCATGGACAGATGGTTGAACTTACGGAAGTGATGCTACGAAACCAACATATTTTTTTCGGACAAACCGGGTGTTTGCAAAATATATACCCACAAGATTCATGTTGAAAATATAAAGGCATGTAAGAAGGAAGAGGATACTCCAACGTCAAAATTACGGGTTAATGACGAGAGAAAGCAAAGCTGAACAACGGAGAATTGTTGAGATTCAATTTAGTAGGGCTAATTGTGTATGTAATTAAATTAATATTGTAGACGACCAAAAACAAGTTCTCACTCCAGAGTGAATGAAATTTATATTAAGTATGTATATGTAATTATGTGAATGTTTCAAGGGATGAGTAATAACTGTGTATGATGATTTGTATGTATGTAAATGCTTGTATGCAATAATATTTTCTAGTGTAAAAAGTTTACTGTTAGGAGGAGGCAAGCAATGAGCTATTTGCAGAATTATGCAAGGTGTAACGAATAACAGCTGACAATAGGTTACAGGTGTATGTGAACAAGAGAAAGGTTGTGTGTTTACAAACAAACCTCACGGCACAGTGAAGACGATGAATGAACAGGTAGACGGGCTTTACTCGCGACAGAAGGAGTGTATGAAGTCCAGAATTCCAATACTTCATTGGGGCAGTATGAGACCGTTAATTAGCCTCATCATAGTAATGACAATCATTCTATTAATTATCTAGATGTATATAAGTAGAGATAGTTAACATTTATTAATTGGTATACATAGGAACCAAGAAGCCAGTTGTTGACTTGAAAGCTACACAGAATCCTGACGCCAGACTGGAGAGAGGGGCGAGAAGTTGCCTCTTTTGTGTGTCATGTACGATTTCCTTACACAGGGGCAGTCCAGTTTAAAGCCCACGAAGGGACTTCTGCTTTATATTCGTAGTATCACGTGGTTATTATGACGTATTCTGGGAGATTCGCCATGGTTTTTGGGTCATGATGGTGTCATTTTGGCGGACTTTCTAACCAATCAGGAAGAAGCCACAATGACACCGTTTTTATTATAAAAGAAGTAGGGTTCGACACATCGTGGTCGTTTTGCTAAGAATTTGCCCGTGAGAGGCCACGTCGTTTTTGCTAAGAACTTGCCCGTGAGAGGCAACGTCGTTTGTGTTACTCCGTCCGCGAAGTAAGATTGTTATGAGAAGAAACTGTTAGTGAATTAAAGTAACGTCGCTTACGTCGGCTCGTGATTACTTGAGAGTGAATTGTGTCATGTACTTAACGTAGAAACAGTGTAATTGAGAGTACGTGTGAGTGAGTGGTTAGAGTACCAGTCAGCAGAAAAACAGTGTACAGCAAGGTGCTTGTCTTGGAATCTCCTTATAGAATAAATAACAGTAAAAGTTCACAAGTGTAATTGAGAGTACGTGTGAGTGAGTGGTTAGAGTACCAGTCAGCAGAAAAACAGTGTACAGCAAGGTGCTTGTCTTGGAATCTCCTTATAGAATAAATAACAGTAAAAGTTCACAAGTGTAATTGAGAGTATGTGTGAGCGAGTGGTGAGAGTACCAGTCAGCAGGATAACAGTGTACAGCAAGGTGCTTGTCTTGGAATCTCCTTATAGAATAAATAACAGTAAAAGTTCACAAGTGTAATTGAGAGTACGTGTGAGCGAGTGGTGAGAGTACCAGTCAGCAGGATAACAGTGTACAGCAAGGTGCTTGTCTTGGAATCTCCTTATAGAATAAATAACAGTAAAAGTTCACAAGTGTAATTGAGAGTACGTGTGAACACGATAACTCAAAAAGGAAAAGTCCGTAAAATACCAAACTTGGTATTTAAGTTTAGCATCTCTCAGGGATGCGACACGAATATTTTGAGAAAGGTCCCCCCCCACCCCAAACTATTCTTTAGATGGAACTTTTTTCGAAAATTTTGATTTTCTAAAAAATGGCTCTAACGATTTTGATTAAAATATCGTATATTATATATATTTGCCTGACATAAAATTTATCTTTTGAATTTTTTTGGAATAGCCTCTGAAGACTACTTTATTCTGGGTCAATTTTACGGAATTTTGCATAACTGCTAAACCGTAAGAGATGGACAAAAACTTACCACACAACAAATGTAGAGCACTTTAAAACACACAATTTATGTTATATACGTTTTTTCGAGGAGCTGATTGTTTTTAGATATTCCTTGTTTTGTGTTTCAGCTATAAAAAGCATACTTTTCTCATACAGGATTTTGTGAGCTCGTGTCCATCAAACAAAGGAGTTTCAGTCACATAGGAACGAGCTTTTGACCATCACTTTTGACCATCATCACTTAACCTATGGTACTCCCTTATTTCGCTTCTACTTACAAGGAAGCAAGTAATAACACTATTTCTGCTATTTTTTTCTCGATTAGCAGGAAATAAATAGAAGTATAAGCTTTTTAACAATAATTTACTGCAGAGAAAGTCATGTGAGTGGAACACATTAGATTTTTACTCTTTCTATTACTAATCTGTAATACACAAAGGAAATATTGCATTCCTCTCAAAGATAAGATACTGAAAATTTACCGGAAATACACTCTTTGGGTTCCCTGAATTCAAAATAAGCTTCTTCTTCTTTTTTCTTTGCTCGGTGCCTGTGTTTGAGTTTCACTGTCTGTTCTTATCAACTCCAAACTAAAAGTGGTTAAGTACAACACGTGGTGTTGCCATCTCAGGATGCGACACGAACATTTCTTTGCTCGGTGCCTGTGTTTGAGTTTCACTGTCTGTTCTTATCAACTCCAAACTAAAAGTGGTTAAGTACAACACGTGGTGTTGCCATCTCAGGATGCGACACGAACATTTCTTTGCTCGGTGCCTGTGTTTGAGTTTCACTGTCTGTTCTTATCAACTCCAAACTAAAAGTGGTTAAGTACAACACGTGGTGTTGCCATCTCAGGATGCGACACGAACATTTCTTTGCTCGGTGCCTGTGTTTGAGTTTCACTGTCTGTTCTTATCAACTCAAAACTAAAAGTGGTTAAGTACAACACGTGGTGTTGCCATCTCAGGATGCGACACGAACATTTCTTTGCTCGGTGCCTGTGTTTGAGTTTCACTGTCTGTTCTTATCAACTCCAAACTAAAAGTGGTTAAGTACAACACGTGGTGTTGCCATCTCAGGATGCGACACGAACATTTCTTTGCTCGGTGCCTGTGTTTGAGTTTCACTGTCTGTTCTTATCAACTCCAAACTAAAAGTGGTTAAGTACAACACGTGGTGTTGCCATCTCAGGATGCGACACGAACATTTCCAAGAAAACCTTTATCCTAAAATATCCTTTAGGTATAAATGCTATCGAAATTTTTTACTTTTCAAAAATGGCTCTATCTTGACTGAAATATCATATGGATAGGTAGAGTCAGACTGAAAAGTTCAATGCCATAGCCGAGATTTGAACCATGGATCTCCCGTTCTCTAACCGGTTGCTCTTCTACTGAGCTATCATGGCAACATGGCGGCTATGCCATCATGTTGCCATGTTAGCTCAGTGGAAGAGCAACCGGCTAGGAAACGAGAGATCCGTGGTTCAAATTCCGGCTGTGTCATTGATTTTTCAGTCTGACTCTATCTTCCAACTCCTGTCCTACACACGGTTTAAGTGCAGAAAAAAAACACAATTATATCATATATTTGAAATATTTATTGGTGAAATGTGCATCTGATTTTTCTTTTATCGAATACACTGTGAGGTGTTCTTCATTTTGAAAACTTTACTACAAGACGTATTTTTCAAGTATTAGACCTTAATATGGACTCAACCTCACATTTGAATTTTCAACTCCTACTGCGCTTCTTTGACTGGCCTACAGATATGTTCCTGTATGGACAAAAATGAAACATAACTTTTGGAATTTTATTTGTGTGCCTGCGATGTCTTCCATAAATGATTTATGTTGTCAATTATAGGTTGTATTTGTTATTCCTTTATCGAAAAAGTATAAAGTGAACCCAAGGTATGTGAAATGATTTATTGTTTCCAATATTTTAATCTCAATATAGTTTTCTTCGTCTATGATATACTCCACATAAAGGCATATTTTTGTAGTATAATTTACCAGGCCGTTTCATCTCAGGCTTCTTTAATTAGCTTGAAAGCAATAATAAAAAAATAATACACCTAAAAATGCTGTTCCGGAAGGATAGAACAGGTAGTGTTCGCCAGTAAAACATTGGTACACTGCAAGGCTACACAGTAAATAAATATCGATCTCATTACATGAAATGAATTGTGATGTTCAGCACTTTTGGTCGGAGCTTTCCAATACTAATACATTTTGCAAAAGTATTTATTTCTCGTTTTTATACAAGGAGAAAATGTAAAAACCTTGCATATGTATAGCTTTTTAATAAGTTCACTATTGTTTTAGTGTGACCTATGTTTTTGGTGTATGTGTGAACGTGTAATGAAAGTTTGTCTCGATTAATAAGCAAGCTTTACACAAAACAAGTTATTTTGCAAATAGGTTAACAGAGGCCATTAAATAAAACACATTACATTTTTCGTTTTTCTATTACGATATCCACAAGTACAAATTTTATAATATTTTAAATTCCTTTTTGGTGTGTAATTCCCATGAATTTCAATATTACAGTTTGGCATAGAATAATGTCTTGATTCTTCTTCCTTGGGTAGCCAAGTGATAGAGAAAGCAAACAGGCGGTTCAAATGTTTTGCCTGTATGAATAATGGTATCTTGGTATATAAAAGCTATTCACTTAAATGTTATACTTCTATGTAACTTACATCACTCACAATATACATCCCAAAAATGTACTTAACATCAGACTATTCATCTCATTTTTGGTGGTGTTTAACGCCTGCTTTTACCACATATGGATGACACTGGCGCAGGCGATGACACATGGGAGCACCGGTGGAACGCAATGGCGGGGAAAAAAGGAAAGCCCCTGCGCTTTGTCCACACAGATCCCACATATTATCACCTGGGATCCAACCCGGAGAGGCGAATGGTCAAACCACTCGGCCACGACGCATTCATTGTTCCTTTTTGATCGCATGAAGTTGCAAAAACGCCAGTCAACCGTTCACATCAGAAGTCAATGTTTTCTTAGTAAATGCCATTTGAAAAAATCTGATGTGTTCCATTCACATGGCTTTCTCTACATTTCTGCAATAAATTATTTTTAAAAAGCTTATGCTTCTATTTACTTCATGCTTATCGAGAAAAAATTAGCAGACATAGTCTTATTACATGCTTCCTTGTAAGTAGAAGCGAAATAAGGCAGTACCATAGATTAAAGTGATAATCAAAAACTGGTTGCTATGTGACTGAAGTTCCTTTGTGTGGACACGAGTTCACAAAGTCCTGTATGAGAAAAGTATAAGTTTTTTATAGCTTATACCAAAAACAAGGAATATCCAAAAAACAATCAACTCCACGAAAAAAATATATATAACATAAATTGTGTGTTTTAAAGAGCTCTACGTTTGTTGTGTGGTAAATTTTTGTCCATCTCTTACGGTTTAGTAGTTATGGAAAATTCCGAAAAATTGACCCAGAATAAAGTAGCCTTCAGAGGCTATTCCCAGAATATTCAAAATATACATTTTATTTGTCAGCTAAATATCTTAAATATACGACATTTTAATCAAAATTGTTATAGCCATTTTTTATAAAATCAAACTTTTCGAAAAAAGTTCCATGTAAAGGGTAGTTTGGAGTGGGTTTTTTCTTTCTCAAAATCTTCGTGTCGCATCCCGGCAAGATACTGAACTTAAATACTAAGTTTGGTATTTTACCGACTTTTCGTTTTTGAGTTATCGTGTTCACAGACACACGGACACACGGATACACTGACACACGGACACATGGACACACGGACACGCACACACACACACGGACCTTTTTCTGATAATTCTTTTTTTGGATACAGGGGACCCTAAAACATATATTTCCGGTGAAATCTCAGTATCACATTTTTTGGTGGAGTGCAATACCTTCTCTATACACTATGTACATAGTACGTAAAGAGAAAGTAAAAATCTGATATGTTACACTCACATGACTTTCTCTAGATCTCTGCAATAAACTATTGTTAAAGAGCTTATGCTTCTATTTACTTCATGCTAATCGAGAAACAATTAGCAGAAATAGTCTTATTACTTGCTTCCTTGTAAGTAGAAACGAAGTAAGGGAGTCCATAGGTTAAAGCGATAGTCAAAAGCTGGTTGCTATGTGACTGAAGCTCCTTTGTTTGTATGGACACGAGTTGACAAATTCCTGTATGAGAAAAGTATGCATTTTTCATGGCTGAAAAAAAAAAAAAAAACAAGGAATATCTAAAAAACAATCAACTCCATGAATAAAATGTATATAAAAATGTGTGTTTTAATGTGCTCTACAATTATTGCGTGGCAGGTTTTTTTCTATCTCTTAGGGTTTACCAGTTATACACAATTCCGTAAAATTCATCCAGAATAAAGTAGTCTTCTGAGGCTATTCCCAGAAAATTCAAAATACATATACATATATATATTATTTGTCAGGTATATATCTTTAATATACGATATTGTAATCAAAATCGTTAGAGCCAGTTTTTAGAAAATCAAAATTTTCGAAAATTTTTCTATGTGAAGGGTAGTTTGGGGTGGGGGTATTTTTTGAAAACCTTAGTATTGTATCCTTGGCAGATACTGAACTTAAATCCCAAGTTTGGTATTTAACGGTCTTTTCGTTTTTGAGCTATGCTGCCCACAGACACACACACCTATACATAGACATACACAGACAGACATAATACAGACAGACCCAGACATACACACATACATTTTTCTAAAAATGCTTTTTATGTATTCAGAATGTCTCAAAGCATATATTTCCGGTGAAATCTCTTTATCGAATTTTTGGATGAATTACAACACTTTCTCTATACACTATGTACATAGTAGGTATAGAGAAAGTAAAAATTCTGATGTGTTATAATGAGGCATCTTTCTCTAGATTCGTGATTTATTTTCTTATGTTTTTTTATATATATACATATAAATTATGCACAGAAAAGATTTTTTGGCTATTTGATGTTAGTCATAAACATCCCAATAATTTATTCCAATTTACTTTTCCCAGTAGATATAAAGTAGAAGCATAAAAAAAGTATACGTGTAGATATCCCTTCTGTAGTTGAAAGAGTTGGAGAACTCAACGGGATATTTCAAGTTAAAGCGTGCCAGTGAAGAACTGGCGAGAAGGAACTTCTTTTTATCCTGCTAGCTTATCAACGGAGATGGAAAGCGGGTCGAGCTCATTGCTAGGGGTAAAACGAAGGTCGCGATGCCAATTCTCCACTGACGGGGTTTAACTTGAAATAGCCCCGTTGAGTTGTGAAGCTCTTTTAACGTACCCTTGGATATCTGCACACATCAAATAGGGGCAGTTGAACCACCTGATATTATACCGTAGCTTATGAAAGCCTACAGCTTTATGAGCTTTGAATACAGCATTCATCTAAACATCTCATATTTGAAAACATACATTTATCAGGGGAGCTCAGTAACGCTAGTGTTTATCTGGGAAGGAACTGCAGTTGAGAAACATAGGACACTGACAGTAAAGCAATAAACACCTAGCTCTTCACCAAGGGAATGTGCGGCTGCTCCAGTGTAAGTCTTCACTCGTCTTACCGCGCATGCTCACATGATCCTTAGAATTTATGCATTTTTATGTTTACATCAAACGACCAAATAGCCTAAATCAAAACAATCTAAGTGCTACACTATAAAATCACTAATAATTTCATGAAACTTGGCAGATTACTCAACAAGCTCAATCAGCAATACTTCTTTTTTAACTTTTTGTTGCCTGTCGGTACCTATAAGTTCCGCTTGTTTTAAGCGTAACTATACAAATAGGTTTGTACTCTGGGACTAATTTCATGTTATATTAACCTTTAACCATAAACGACAAGTAATCAAGACTATTTGGTATTGTAAAAATATAAACAGTTTTAGCTCTAAAATTGCAGTGATTGTTTTAAATGAATAAAAGACAAACCCGGCATTATTACAGGCAAATGTAACCCCATTAACTTCCGAGCGGCACACCGCTTATTTTACTTGCGCTTTCCCCGTCATTTACCACAATCACAGGGAATTGGTCTTGCAACATTTGGCTTTGAATGGATGGCCAGTCCATTACCTATCATCTAACACTCATCGTAATTTGAACTTCCTTTGGCAGCATTATGAAAACTGCTTTAGAAGAATTTATACTTTTAATTGGGAAGAAAAATATTTACAAAGGATCTACATTTATTTTCATTTCTATTTTCTCTATTATTTTATATAATAATGTTATAGGTTTATTCCCAAATGTGTTTACTAGGACTCCAGTTATGTAGTATACAAGTGCAGGTAAATAAGGGTTAACATAATTTAAACATAATCGTTTATATCGTTTCTTAGAAAATACAAAGTAACAAACATTGAAGATATAAGTGGAAATTTGAACAGTGTGCCGGGGCAGAGCATTTACATAAGCTCTTGTGACCTTTTGCCTCTTACATGACCCTAGGGGGAGGGGAATGAGAGAGACCCGAAGGCCGACAGATCCGAAATACGACGGGCGCGAGCATGAACACATTGTTAACGGCCTCAGTTAGAACGCCTCCAACGCCGTCCTTGGTCCTCTCACGAACCCCGAGCCTCCTAGAGTCAGCCCCAAACCCAAAGGTGGTTCACGATGACACAACACCACAATAACTTTTTAAATTGAACAATTCAACATCCAGCCGTGAACTGCCTGATCCTTCACCCTGAAAGATAGATGATTAGGAAAGGGTGGACCGGAAATTTAAGGAATCTACCCAGCATTTGCCTAGTGGCCCGAGGAAAATCCCCTGTGTCAGGTAGGCTGCTCACGGGGATCGAACCCGCGACCTCCCGAATGTAACTGCCTGAGGCATCCACTAGATGACCTGGAATAAAATGTTTGTTTAAATAAACATGCCTATTTGCCTCCATGTCTGATCAGTTACTTGGGTCAGACGCATTCTTTAGAGTTCTTCACTGTTGCTAATGACATACTTTTACATTATTTATCAGGTCAAAAGATTAATGACAGAAGATAAGTGATATCTACTGCAGAGCAGTCACACATTGCCCTCCAGTTGTTTGAAACCTGAGAGCATTGAACATAAAATAGGTAACATTCTCCGACTTTCTTACTGTAGCAAAGAATCCTTTGGCATTGTTTTAATACGCAACACATTTTAATACTAAGTATTAATATTTACTTTCTCTACTGAGAACTATGTACAATGTACATAGTAGGTAGACAAGGTACTGAAATGCACGCAAAGATTCGATACTGAGATTTCACTAGAAATATGCATTTTGAGATCTCCTAAATCCAAAAAGAAGCGCTTTTAGAAAAATGTTCGTGTGTCTATATGTTTGTGTGTGTGTGTGTGTGTCTATAGGCAGCATTACCCAAAAACAAAAATCCGTTAAAAACCAAACTTAATATTAGTATTTTCCAGGATGGATACAAAGATTTTCTAGAAAATCTCCCAAGCTAAACTATCGTTTATATGGTAGATTTTTAAAAATTTTCGCTTTTCTCAAAACTGCTCTAATAATTTTCATTAAAATACCATATAATAGAAATATTAACGTTATACATAAAACGTAGATTGACTTTCTAGGAAACAATCTGTGAGATCCTCTTCATTCTGGAGACTTTCACGCAACTAGTAAGCCGTAAACATAGACAAATCTTACTATACAGAAAATGCAGATCTCCTTAAAACACATGTCCTGGCCTGCAAAGATAACCGAATTTTAGCTATTTTTTTCGAATAGCGATCAGCTTTCAAAGGATTGGACTATCACTTTAGCCTTGTCTGCCTTCTGTTTACAAGGAAGAAAGTAATACAAATATTTCTACTAATTTTTATCTCAATTATCATGTTTTAGATAAAAGAGATAATTCTTTCAAAGAAAAGTTTGTAGAATAGGTAGAAAAGTCATGAGAATAGAACACATCTTATTTTAAATGTCAATAATATTCGAGCACCAAACATTAAGGGATGATAACAAATATTCATTAAATACGGTAATATTACATGTCCACCCAAAACAGTTACTCCCTATTTTTATGCAGCAAAAACACGGACATTCGAAGAAGCACAAATCAAAAAACTAAAAAACAGCAGAAATGCGGTTATAATAGCTTTAGCAGGCTAAGGAGAATTAGATCTTTAACGCAATATGCATATACTGAAGCTACAAGAGCTTTTAGTATGTAGATTACCAGATGAAGGTGGAAGTATGTGCTGCGCTGAGCAAAAAGTCTAATAAGAAGAGCAGGCGGAGTAAGGAGACGATGGCAAACCAACAGTAGCCCGGTAGAGAGGGAACGGACCACACATTTAAATCGTATATGATGACTTTAGGACAAACTGGCTTTGCTATTAATTTGAACAAACGTTTTCACATTATGGTGGGTTGAAGTTTAATATTCCTTGGTACATAAGAAAAAGCCTTAAGAGTTCCGATCACACCACCTTCGCTAATTGTTCCACAAGAGAGTACTCTTTAATCCACATCATATTGATCAACTTAAACTTTGCCAGTGGTCGTCTTATTACTTGCTTACTTTTAAGTTGAAGTTTAATATTCCTTGGTACATAAGAAAGAGCCTTAAGAGTTCCGATCACACCACCTTCGCTAATTGTTCCACAAGAGAGTACTCTTTAATCCACATCATATTGATCAACTTAAACTTTGCCAGTGGTCGTCTTATTACTTGCTTACTTTTAAGTTGAAGGAAAATATTGGAATTCACAGGCTAAAGCGACAAGTACCTTCAAACTGAAACCAATTATTCGAAAACGGATAACTATAAAAACTGTATATGACGTAAATTACTAGGGTCAGCTGATAAGTCCCGGGCCTCTCAATGATAACAGATTTTTTTTTTGCTCTACTTCTCAACATAATATCCAGAAATGCTAACACATTTACCATATCGGCGTTCTAATTTATCTAAACCATCTCCGTAGTGCGATTTATCAAGTTCCCCAAAATAGCTGCTTACCGCATCAATGACGTCCTCTTTGCTGTGAAATCTTCGTCCTCCAGGAACATTTTTGAGGTTTGGGAACAGGTGTAGTCACTGGACGCTAGATATGGCGAATAGGGTGGATGTTCTTTGCAATGACTGAACGATGGGCTGGAGCCAAATGGGGTCTTTTTCTTTTCACCTCATCACTCAAACGTTGCAGTAAGCTTGCGTAGAGTCACCAGCTTTTCCAAGTAATCAATAAAAATAATTCCCTGTGCATCCCAGAAAACACTCGCCATAAACTTGTTAGCTGACAAAATTGACTTTGCCTTTTTTGGAGTTGGTTCACCTGGCGGAATCTACTGTTTTGACTGTAATTTATTTTCTGGAATGTAGTGATTATCCAAGTTTCATAAAAAAATGCACCCGGATTTTTACGGTAGAACTCCACATTATTAACAGAAACAGTTTTTCTTTGCAACTTTTGATCGGGCGTCAACAAACATGGCACCCATCTTACACAGACGTTGTGAAAGCCCAAAACATTACTTAAAATGTTACCTGCACGTTCTATTGATACGTTCACAGCCTCTGCTATCTCAAACAACTTTAATCTGCGGTATTCCAGTACTAAAAGATGAATTTTTTCAATGATCTCTGGAGTTGTCACTTTTACAGGACATCCAGAGCGAGGCTCATCACTAGTGCCTGTACGTCCCATTTTAAACTCTGCAACCCACCTTTTAATCGTTGAATATGAAGGGGCAGAGTCTTTCAATGTACTGTCCATTTCCTCCTTGAATTCTTTAGGCGTTAAGCCTTTCAAATGGAAGTATTTAAACACAGCTCGTTTTTTTTCAAATCCCCCATTTTTGTAAAAACCCTAAAGTTGTTGTTTAAAATGCTGTCATTCGAAAGCTAAAGAAGACTATTGACCTGTAACCATGGAGACAAGCTAATCTAGAGTTAAACTATGCTACCATCTAACTGGCCTAGTGGCTCCATACCTGTGTGAGGCCCGGGACTTGTCAGCCGACCCTCGTATTAGTTTTAATGAGGTCTACTTTTTTTTATTAGTAAGTTTTTGTCTACTTCTTACGGTTTACCAGTTATACAGAAGTTATACAAAAGTCATCCAGAATAAAGAAGTCTTCAGAGGCTATTCTCAGAAATCCACATATAATTTCATTGGACATGAAAATATCTTAAACATATGAAATTTTAATAAAAACCGTTAGAGGCATTTTTGAGAAAATCAAACATTTCTAAAAATGTTCCATGTAAAGGGTAGTTGGGAGTGGGGATTTTTCTTGAAAATATTCGTGTCGCATCCTTGGAAGATACTGAAATTAATAAAAGTTTGGCATTTAACCAACTTTTCGTTTTTGGGCTATGACAATGCTGGGCACAGACAAACACGGACACATTTATAGAATGATTTTTTGGATTAATGGGTCTCAAAACATATATTTTCGTTGACATCTCCAAATTTAATTTTGGGTGAAATACAATACTTTTAGTTTTCACTATGTACATGGTACATACGGGCTAGAGAAAGTAATAGATAATTATACTATTCGAAGGAGTTAATGCGGGGTATTGATTGCGGAAAGGTTAGTAATACATCTTAAGATAAACATTTTCTTTAGTAATATTGTCAATATCAATCTCTTATTAACTCAGATTAGTAAACTAAATCCAAATACGTCACTACCAGTTCTGATTAGGTTAAGTTTCAGTTTTAAACGATTAAGGGTTACAGATCAGTAATTGCGTATCTAAAATCAGTGAGGCAGAAAAAAATCACGCTTTCCAACTAAAAATGAGTTTTTATACTTTGGAGTTGTGATAAGAGGACTGCATCAATCGTGCTAGACAAAGCATATGAGGAATGAATTACGAGAGCTGGGTTATCAGCCAGTGTTGCCTGTATATCATCCTGTTTCTGAAACTGCTCTCCTTCTGCTTTTTCTAGACCTAAACCCAAACCCAATGTCCACGATCTGTGATCGCACCCATGCACCAAACTCTTAAACTTGCCCCCAGTGTGCGTTAAGGCAACCACACAGTAAATTACAAAGGCTGCACAAAACTATGCAACATTCCATCAGATCAAAGAAAGAAAAATGTCAACCGTGTAAAAAACACCGCAAGTTCCTCAAAAACCCCAAAATAATAAATTCTTACTACTATGCACCTTACAAACCTTTTTTTCAAGTAGCTGAAGCTAGTCAAAATGTAGAGCATAACAACGCAGCAGTTAGCCCTACCAACATATCTAAACCTTATTCTGACAATACTATGTTGAATAAATTTGTTGACAAGATATATTCTCTTTTGTATATTCTGCAAAATGTAGAGCATAACAACGCAGCAGTTAGCCCTACCAACATATCTAAACCTTATTCTGACAATACTATGTTAAATAAATTTGTTGACAAGATATATTCTCTTTTGTATATTCTGCAAAATGTAGAGCATAACAACGCAGCAGTTAGCCCTACCAACATATCTAAACCTTATTCTGACAATACTATGTTGACTAAATTTGTTGACAAGATATATTCTCTTTTGTATATTCTGCAAAATTAATACAAACTTTGCAACGAGTGCTACCTCTAGTTCTCAGCAAGAAGGGAATCACATATTTAAATGAGGATCCTATAAGGTATGCACTTGGAGTTCTAGAGGAATTAATAACAAATACTCCGAGTTAAAGATAGTTCTCAGCAAGAAGTGAATCACATATTTAAATGAGGATCCTATAAGGTATGCACTTGGAATTCTAGAGGAATTAATAACATGTACAAGTAGGAGCATTCTAATCAGCTCCTGAAAATAAATTAACTACTGCAATCTTGTGGGACGTTATAATGAGTACAAATTGTTTAATTGGTGGAGACTTCAACTGCAAACAGTCTGTGGGGTTCTAGTATAGCAACTTCTAGGTACAAATTGCTTCTTAATGTGGTGTTAAAGTTTTCGCTGGAGTTTATACACCAAATAGAACCTACTCAGATGCTGGTCAATCACCAGATGTCTTTTTCCTTGGAAAAACCCTCGTTCAACAATGTACAACACCTGTGATACAGCATGATTTAAGCTCCGATCATCAGATGCTGGTCAATCACCAGATGTCTTTTTCCTTGGAAAACCCCTCGTTCAATAATGTACAACACCTGTGATACAGCATGATTTAAGCTCCGATCATCAGATGCTGGTCAATCACCAGATCATCTTCCAATTAGCTCTTAGTTTGAATGTGGCTTCTATAGACAACACTTCACCTTCTTTAATTAAATATCCTTTTGATTGGAAATATTAAACAATGCAACAGACCTGATGTTACCATTAAAATATTCTAAGGACCTTGACGTATCAGTAGCTACTTTTACTCGTAACATCCAGCATGCTGCCAGTCTTGCTTCACAACAATGTAAAATACATCCGTTTAGGCATTTCTCCATTTCTACAAAAATCGCAAAACCACTGAAAGAAAAGAAAGCCTGTCTAAGGTACAGCTATTGACGCGGTACCAACCGCATAAAATAGAGCGACCCGCCATCTTCACGAAGCACTACAAGAGGAAATGGATCATTGTGAAGCGTTTAAACGCAATTGCAAGGATGCTTTTCTTTGGAGGAAACCAAAACGTTTAACGAAACAGCACGATGGCATTTCACCTCTTATATCAATGGCAACATTCCAGGAGAAAGCTGATGCATTCTCAGAAGCGTTAGTACAACAGTTCCAGCCAAATCCTGCACAAGATTTTGCATTTAACAAGAACGTTGAAGATGCAATGCAACGCCATTACAGCTATCACCTTTTGAAGCCTATTTACTCCTAGTCAGATGCTTAACGCAATTGAAACACTCCCAAGGAAGACCTAAAAATGTTTTAACCGAAATATACAATGCAATACTGAGAACAGCTTACTTTACACAGAAACGGAAACATGTATTAATAGTTCTGATACTCAAGCCGGATAAAATCAAGAAAGATCCAAGCAGCTACAGACCTATAGCCTTTTTTCCATTATTCTTAAAGCTATTCAAACTTCTTCTGCTTCATAAATTAATGACTCGTCTGAAGTCTGTTAATCCTGACACCCAATTTGGCTTTAGATGTAGTAATAATTGTAGACTGCATCGGGCAGTTCACGTCATTCTAAGGAGCTATGAAGAAAACCTGCTTATTCTTGGATACTGGAAAGACTTTCGATAAGGTTTGACATGAACGCCTACTTTATAAACTTAAATCTAAAGTTCCTGATGCATTCTACAGGAAACCTGCGAAACACTTTTTCAGTTAAATATGGAAACTTTCAGTTTCAGAGCTTGAAATCAAGTCTGGTGTTCCTCAAGGAAGTATCTGATGTCCCAAACTATATCTCATCTTTCCGGCATCTAACGAAGTAACAGTTGCTCAATTTGCCGATGATGTGGCAATTCTCAGCAAGGGAGATGGTAGTGTATCTTCACTTGCACGTCAAACAAGTTGAGGAGTGGTGCAAACAGTGGAGGACAATAATGAATGCCAAAGAATCAAAATCTTGAAATCTACATACAAAAACGATGTACCAAACAATTATATAAGTGTTTGTGCTGAGGATGTGCCAAAAACGAAACAGTCTTGTGCTAACGTTAGGTTGCGATTTACGTGTAAACCATACATCACTGCACAAAAAATTAAAAACAGAACCCGCCAGATAATTAATTAATACGAGAAAAATCACTTCTCCGACTACAATACAAAATAACGATCTACCTCTGCTTGGTTTGGCCTATATGGGCATATAAGTGTGGCATTTGGGATTCTGCATCTGATTCACAGATAGAAAAATACGTAACAGACTTTTCAAAATCGTTTCCTTCGATTCATAATAAATGCACCATAGTATGTCCGCAATACAACCATCCACCAGGATCTTCAGATTCCACCAGTTAGAGCCAGTCAAAACAGCTTTCAGTCTCGCTCGTTTCTCGCTGCCTCTTGCAGTCAGCAGATGCAGCTGAACGTGTGGCTGGCAGGAAGAGAGTTGAGATTACGAGATTCTCGTTTACTCGCGAGTCTCGTTAATAGCGAGGCTGCGGTTAGAGCCAGTCAAAACAGCTTTCAGTCTCGCTCGTTTCTCGCTGCCTCTTGAAGTCAGCAGATGCAGCTGAACGTGTGGCTGGTGGGAAGAGAGTTGAGATTACGAGATTCTCGTTTACTCGCGAGTCTCGTTAATAGCGAGGCTGCGGTTAGAGCCAGTCAAAACAGCTTTCAGTCTCGCTCGTTTCTCGCTGGCTCTTGAAGCCAGCAGATGCAGCTGAACGTGTGGCTGGCAGGAAGAGAGTTGAGATTACGAGATTCCGTTTACTCGCGAGTCTCGTTAATAGCGAGGCTGCGGTTAGAGCCAGTCAAAACAGCTTTCAGTCTCGCTCGTTTCTCGCTGGCTCTTGAAGTCAGCAGATGCAGCTGAACGTGTGGCTGGCAGGAAGAGAGTTGAGATTACGAGATTCCGTTTACTCGCGAGTCTCGTTAATAGCGAGGCTGCGGTTAGAGCCAGTCAAAACAGCTTTCAGTCTCGCTCGTTTCTCGCTGCCTCTTGCAGTCAGCAGATGCAGCTGAACGTGTGGCTGGCAGGAAGAGAGTTGAGATTACGAGTTTCCGTTTACTCGCAAGACTCACGAGTCTCTTTAATAGCGAGACTGCTATGTAATGCGAGGAAACTCGCAGAGTGAGAATACAGATTATCTATAGTTTTGTTATAAATCAGTATATAAACATTATTTGAAGCAGTAATTCTGTTACCCGCTCTAATCTAAGCACATTTACTTGAGAGGAACAAAAGGTATGTAGGTATGTATACCTTCTCCTCTGTGATACTTTGTTACTCAGAAAGTATCTCTTATACCTATACATGTGTTTATTTTGACCTGCATTTTATTACAATAAGCGTGTTCTGCTGAATCAGGTTTGAGTGCTTTGCTCACCAGAGTTGTCAACACATTATTATTATTTTTTTCCGTCAGACCAGCTCTTAAAAATCCGTCAAAATCCATAAAAATTAGTAATTTCCGTATTTTCTTTCAAAAATAAAACTTAAAACTCAAAGTCAGCACTTTGGAACAATTTCTTGGGCAGGTCAAAAAGAAGACCAATGGAAGTGATTAACTACAAACAACGTTCGTACGAGTCTTTAATAGGTTGAAATGGCAATTTTGACTGTGAAGTTAAAAAGGGTTCAGCTACTTTTAGATGCTTCTTATTGTTTCCATGAAAAAGTAAGTTTGACAAGAGCACATTTACATTGCATTGGCAACATTGGCACCGCGCACTACAAGGTTCCCTGGGCACCTCCAACAACCATTCCTTTAATTATTCATTATTTAACCATTCTTTTCTAAAATGTCGTACATACCGCAAAGCCTTCTGTTCAATTGGGTAACTAAAAAAAGAACGCTTTAGCACTGCGTTCACTATGCTGAATTCAGAATTCACTCTGATAAACATATGGCCATATACCGCAGCTGCTAGCTCTAAATAAAATATAGTCTTACAGTGCTTAACAGACACTGTCTTGTAGGTACACAAAGATTTACATCCGTGACTGTTTTTCTAAAGAAAATCAATATAATATTACTTAACAATTGCTAATAATATCCGTCAAAAAATCCCTCATCCGTGAAAACTAAATTTTGTCCGTCATATAAGTTGACAACCCTGTTGCTCACTAAAACTTTTATATAGGATGAAGAAGTGCTATTCCGTTTATAAATCGCAACGCTTGAAGTTTCGTTTTATTCAAGATCACAGTAGCTGCAGAAATATGTGAAACTGATACGTTACGAACTGTGTTGCAGCATCGAGGCTTATCATACCAGAAGTGGTGACATATACATAACATTCCTTCAGGTGATTAGGAAATCGTCTATACAATGGGCTAAAAGTTGATAAAACTGTGCATGTTTATCTAAACGAGAAGAACATATACTAAAGCAATATTTGCCTAAGACCTGTATCTTCTATTATTTCATCTGTTTAAACGATTTGAGATTGAAATAGCCTACCAAGACAGGGATGACAAATTACTCACGATAGAGAACGAATTAAAAACGAAATGTGATATCACAGAATCTGCAGATATAAATGTACGTGGTGTCCACTTTTACTACAAATAAGTATTTATATATTGTATTACTCCTAAGAGATTATGTTGCATGAAGTAATTCTATTTTCGCTATTATCTGAAGTTTGAGTGTAAGTTATATACATAGCAACACAAATGACAGCTGTGTCATTAACATTAATATCGCTGATTCAAACGCGTAAATGCGTTTGGATATACATATGTGCTGTTAAACGATGAATCATCTTGTGTTATTAGAAGGGCCAGGAGTTTTAGCTTTTTATAAATACAGTTTTAGCCTTTTATTATCTTATTTTAACCTCTTAACAATGTATTAAATAGTAAACGCGTGCAAGAACATTGTAGATAACATCAAGCGCATGTTTTAATATATATCACTCACATAAAATAAAGTTCACTTGGCAACACTGTTGCTATACACAACCAGCCACATTTACAAATTTTGTGCTGTTCTTTAATATATCCCTATATGCAAAAATAGAGCTTTCAACATCGCAAGATGTCATTGGCGCATACTTCAATTTCTTTACCAAGAGCATTCTTTCCCTGGATAACCCCACATGTATACTCAAAACAAAACTAAACGAATTGCTAACAAAAATTGTTAATTCAAATGAACTGAAGAAAAAAAAAAAATTTAGCGAGTTTTAGGTCTTAATGTCCCATTTAACCCTTTTAGACTGAATAAGATTAGCACCCAAACCGCTTGAAACATTAAAGTACTTTGAAGCTTCTAATTTACAAGGGGGAAAATATTTTAAAACCGGAAAATCCGGTCCCTGGTTATTACGCAACCAATTTATTCCATGAATCATATTCCGCCTGTAGTTACGAGAATTCTCGAGTTGCCTCGCTCGTGAGCACTAGTTCTCGATACACGAGACTCTCGTTGCCACACTCACGAGAGTGGCGTGGCTTACGAGTAAGAGCGAGAGCGGCATGGGTTTTGACCGGCTCTACCATTAGTCCTGCAAGTGTTGGATGGCAGCGTGTCCTTCAGTTCTGACCAGTAATTAGTGAGAAGACAAACAAGAAATTCTGAGCCGTTCTTCCCCCTATCCCCCGCGCTAATCCAGGACATTCTGCATTCTCCGGCGGTTATTATATATACCAGCATGCTCACCGTCATTCAGTGAAAAAGGTTAGCCCATGAGTTCATATTCTTCATGCTGTTCTCCGAATTGTGATGCACGGTGAGAAAAGTACAGTGTCCGTTACTCCCTAGAGAGTGTCGCGGAATAACTACTTAGCGTGTGATTCATTTAAATGCCACTCACAAAATGAAGTGATGTGACAGTGAACACTGACTGAATCAAACTGTAAACCAACATTTTATTGAAAAATAAATAAAGTCGTGATATTGATAAGTTCACAATAATATTTCGATCTTTTCTCTCGTACAATTCGTTTGTTATTTTTGATAATTAATTTCTTGCATTTAGAGTCATTGAATTGTAGTAGGCGTCCCTGATTGTTGCCCTAGAGTATTGATAACAATGATTCTCCACGGCTGTGTGTCACCACTATTAACTATCTGCTATAATATTGCTAAAGAATACTTGGAGGTTACCTAGAATGTGGTTCGATTGCATGGAGTTAAATAATAACAAGAACAACTACAATTTTAATGAATGTGTTTTGTCTTTTTGTTCAATATTTGTACTGCCACTTCATTCACATACACAGGGTGGCCCATATAAAGTGTTACAAGAAAATATCTTATAAACGAAGAGAAAAAAAAACGCTAAAAATTCCAAATTTTATATGAGCAAGGACCTTCCAAACTGCGATATGGAAAATGTTTTAATGGACTCCCTTATGGGGCCCACGGGGTCCAACCTCAGAATTTAAAATACAATCATGGTAGCTTTTCGTATACTATGGTTCCCCACTAAGCAGCTTTTATAAAAATATGTTGTTTTTTTTATGTAAAATGAATTGTTGAGTTGTTATAGGTTGTTTTCTTTGAAAGCTTCTGCCTCGGGCAGAAAATAAGTATAAAATTAAGGAGCATGGATATTGTCGTTTCAAAGTCTCCTAAACTTCAACACCCTACGTAATTGGCCATGTGGATCATTTACTGTGTATCTTCAAAATCATGAAAAATTGTGTAGAGGTAGATATGATTTTAGCACTTTATGAATGCTGGAGAAATTATTGAACTTCATCGCAATGTTCAACGAGAGATAGGGATGCAAATGTCGCATATAAAATTTAAACGATTGGCAACACTACTACGTAAGCATGGAAATGTAAAGATCAACAATCGCTTGAAATCAAAAGTGGAGGATGAAAATAATATCAACATTCTTGTAGTAAATCCACAACATGAGCTGTCCAGACAGTGGGATTAGCCGCAATTCGCTGATATTAAAGCAGCAGAAATACCATCAAATGTGTTTGCAGCAAGAGTTCACACAAATAGATTTTCAGCATCATTGTTCTTTTGCGAGTGGTTGTCCAATGTCAGTAGCAACATTTTCAAATATTAGACAAGCTAATAGACATAATACGTATTATTGCTCACCTGAAAACCCCAAATGGAAAACTTTGCCTTTTCAACAGAGTTGGTCACTAAATATTTGATATGGAATTCTTGATAACCTTACATCTTTGAAGGCACAAATGCTGGTGAATTGTGTTGTTCTTTTCTCAGTCATGAATTATTGTAAACGTGTCCATTGTGAGAAGAGAAAGTGGTGTAGCAGGATGGTACACTACCACATTTTGTAATATTCACACATCAACCTCCAAATATAAATTTGTTGATAGATGTATTTTACGAGCTGGACCTATCATTAATTTTGACCTCCTCGTTCACCCGACTTAACATTTTGTACTCCTTTTTATGGCGACACATCAAACAGAAAGTGTAAAGCACCGACAACCAAAGAGAATGTGACATTTCGAATACGTGAAGCTTGTTTCACTGTTAGGCCTGTATATCGTTAACAGTTAGAGAAAACATTTCCAAAAGGATTGCCAAATGTTTAGCTGTTAATGGAAGCAACTTTAAGCATCTAGTAAAGCAATTTAAAGTAATTAATTTGTACTTATTTCTTTAGTACTATTTTTTACTAATGTGTAGGTACTTGAAAGAAAATATCCTATAACAGCTCAACAATTAATTTTAGAAAAACAATACAATAAATTGCTTTATTTATTTTGGGGAAACAGAATATACCAAAAAAAAAAAAAAAAAAAAAAAAGAGTATCATGGTTGTATTTACAATTCTGAGGTTGGGTCCCCGTGGTTCCCATAAGGGTTATCTTATATGTTCCACATAACAATTTGGAAGACCCCTTGATCCTATAAGGATTGGAACTCTTGGAATTTGGTTTTTTCTGTTCGCTTAAGACACATGCATTTGTAACATTTATATGGACCACGTTTTTAAAGAGTAACTGATAGCTGTTTGTGGATCAATATATGAGGGGTGAGGTGGTTTGGTATGTGAAGGGTGTGTTAAATAAAAGTTATAAAGGCCTATCCTCCCAAAATAAACCATTGCCCTAACAAAACTTCCATTATATTTTTGTTGCTGTTCGTGGCAGACCTTGGAGTCGGTCAAGGATTAGCGTCGTGAAAATACCCCATCAACGAGCTTGTACATACCTCGTGAAGAGTTCATTGTTGCGCCAGCTATGCTCGTTCCTGTAGAACACAAGCTATCTTTTACTCAGGGGAGAAAAGGTTGACTGAGATATGTAGCACGTGGTAGACTCAAAAAAAAAAAAAAAAAAAAAAGGAAGATATTTCACTTAATTTCACTAAATGGATGTTTTTATTGTTCTCTGTTGCTGGTTGAGCGACTCCCGACACAAACATTCGTGGAAATAATGACATAATCATCTTCAGTGCGGAGTTCTTACCACCGTAACAGTAAGATTAACCTTCGCATAACATTTACGTTAGAACTTGCCCGTCAGAGTGATATTTATTTACACTGTGAATTCACAACAACAATCACAATTTCAAAAACCAAGTAACCAAGTAGCCAAGTAACAAAGTAACAAGAAGCAAGCAACTAAGCAAGTAACAATTAGCAAAATAGCCCGATTTCTTGTAGGCGCATCGCTTAAATACCTAAAGCCTCCAATATTGCATTCCTTTCTGATTGGCTAAAAAGAAGCGCGAAAAATAGCGTTGTCACGTGACTAACTGGGTAATTTCTTTGTATTCCACCCACGTGATAATTCTTTACAATGAGAAAGTACCGCTTTCCGGAATATTATGGAATAAACGTTCCTTTAACCTTCGGCACGTTACTTGTCTCTCTGATGCTCTACAATGTCCCTAGCCTCAACAAAGCAAGTAACCTTGGCGAGCATAATGAAGCTTCTACGCCCTGACGTTCTGCGTTCTACTGAAGCAGATATTTCTTATATTAAATCTATACAAAAATAATACTTAAACCAATAAGAGATATAGCGTATTAATATACTGTGGCATTTTAACAACGAAATGTTTACTAAGCGCGCGATGTCTTAAGTTTACGGTAATGTAAGCGAAACATTCGCTATCTTGTCTTCTTTATATTACGCCATTTATTGCCCAAAGAGGGGATTTCGAATTTACCCCTAAATTGCGGCTGATCTTCTTGATTTGATGTCTGCTAGCTCCGCACTTCTACACATATAATTTTATTCATATTGTTCAATTTACATTTTGACTCATTCCCTCGTTCAAATTACAAGACTTGTTCCAAATTTTTCCAATATCTTTGTTGGTTACTTTACAAATGCGACAATATAAAATCATATACATTTACTTGTACTTTCTTTACACTGACCTACCAATAGCATCCACGAATTCTAGCAACAATAAAATACAAATTGAGACACATCTCATTAACTGCTACACATGTACTCGGATATTTCATGTATACATTTCGTCTGGTGGAAAACTGTTATAAATACATATATAAAGCATTTTATCTCAGAGTGGTAAAATGTAAAAATCGACGCTATTTATTGTTGATTATCACCAATTTTATCTAATTTATTTACTTGTTACTTCATTAAATATCGTCTCACAATGTTTTGTTTAATCTTATTTTATGCTTGCATTTTTCTCTATAATGAAAAACCAACCATTTTAACGAGATAAAAATTATATTGAAACAATTAACGAACAAAATAAACTTAATCTTATATAAAGTGTATTAGTAATCCATAAAATGTCATTGTTAAAAACAGCATGGGAGACAAAAAACCCGCGATGTACACCCGTGGACAACAAAAGTGTCAAATGAACACGGCACAGGGCCTTGTTTACTCTATATGTAATACGTTGTGTAACCCTGCAGCAAGTCGTTCTAAGAATGCTACTTTCTATGTATCGCTTTAGTAAAGCTTGGGGCACTTTTGTGATGGAAGTCGCAAGTTCATTTCTCGCAGGTAGTAAACACTTTTTCTTTTTCAATGTTTAATCATGTTCTGTTTCAGTGAATCACAATGTCAGAACGTGCACACAAATACTTAGGCAAAAGGAAAACTTTCTTTACACTGGCCAATATTGCAAGTTTCTCTGCTCGTAAGCTACAGCTCGGGTAGGAGTTTCTGCAATTAAAACGCAGAAGTAGGTAAGGCATTGATGTTGGAATGCAATAATAGTTGTAGGCTACGAGCAGAAAAACCTGCAATATTGACCAGTGTAAACAAATTGTATTTATTATTATTATTACATTTAAACCCTACGCATATTCGTGTTTGTGTGGTTTCTTATGACGCTTTATTACTTAGGCGCTTCACTGCTTTGATTTAATTCTAAAGAGAGAATAGTTTATAACAATCTTATTAATAGTAATAGTAATGATAATAATAATATGAGTAATAATAATAAAAATAAAAATAATAATAATAATAAATTAAAAACTACACATTTTGTGTTTGCGAGGTTTCTTATGCCGCTTTATTACTTATATTTAACCCTACAATCCGTGGATAAGATCAGAATAAACACAATTACAAAAGTAACTTTATTTTGATACTGGCAAAGATTTTTTATTATTCATCAATGTATAAGTGATTTTATTCCCTTAAAAATATAGATTTTGAAACTGAAGTAGAAAATATTTTGACACTTTTTTCGGTCTGTTTATGGTGTTCTTGTATATCAATACGGATTATATACTTAATTGAAGGGATGGAAAACACTTCTCACTGCGCAACCTGTTCACCGACTACGGTAACAAGCAAGAAGTGTGTGTGTGCACGTTTCGAAAAGGTATTCCATACTGCAGCCGTGGGCTTATTGTGCGTCAGAGCTCTAGAGGAAGGATGAGATGAGTGTAATTTCAGAGGATGGCCAACACCCGGACCGGGATAGACCCTAACAGTTCGCACGCAATTCTTCATCTCGACGAGGAGAGCACCAGATCCCGTGGCTGAGGTCCGAATAGACCAACTGAGTCAGCAGAAAACCACTAGCGTCATCCCCGCCGCGAGAGTTGTATTTCCAGAGCACACACCTCCACGAAATGGCGCCTCTGCCGTCCCAAAAGACACTTACAACCCTGAAATGATGATGAAATTGAGGGGAAGGAAGTTCAGGGGAATTAAGAATATCTCCAGCATTCGCCTAGTAACACCGGAAAAACCATGGGTTAGAGAGATCGGCCGAAGGGGACCGATCCCACACCTCCCGAATGCCAGGACCAGACGAAACGCCTGACTCGATAAGCAAGAGTGGTAAAACAGAACCCCAACTAACCGGTTTTTACCTGCAAAAGCCCCATCGAATTCTGAAGTTGTTAAAGCATGATCTGCACACATCAATTGTTGAGCCATCAAACATTGTTGAGCAAGGAAAAATAAAATTCTGCTCAGAAAGTAGATGGCGTACAAGGCAACGATGCACTACATTTCTAAAATTACTCTAGTTTTTCTATTAAATTTCGTATTTGTTCGACTTCACTTTAAAGTAATGTCGGTTACAAATGCCCGGAAAGACAGAAGAATAAATGGACGAACGAACAAACGTATAGGCATATGCTATTCGTTCGTCCATCTACGTATTAGCGCATGGTCGTGGCCATCTCAACACAAATTTTAGTGAAATCTGGATATACAGCACTTCCTCTGCCAAATTGTTATTCAGAGATCATTCCCATAAAATTCAAAATATGCATTTTACTTGTCATGTCAAATAAATACTATCTTAAGCATATGCCGTTTTAATCAAAATACTTACTGTTGTTTTTGACAATGAAAATAACAAAGCATTTACATACAATGGTAGCTCCGGTTACGACTAAACTCTCGATCCTGTGATTCCATACAATGGTAGCTCGGGTTACGACTAAACTCTCGATCCTGTGATTCCATACAATGGTAGCTCGGGTTACGACTAAACCCTCGATCCTGTGATTCCATACAATGGTAGCTCGGGTTACGACTAAACCCTCGATCCTGTGATTTCATACAATGGTAGCTCGGGTTACGACTAAACCCTCGATCCTGTGATTCCATACAATGGTAGCTCGGGTTACGACTAAACCCTCGATCCTGTGATTTCATACAATGGTAGCTCGGGTTACGACTAAACCCTCGATCCTGTGATTCCATACAATGGTAGCTCGGGTTACGACTAAACCCTCGATCCTGTGATTTCATACAATGGTAGCTCGGGTTACGACTAAACCCTCGATCCTGTGATTTCATACAATGGTAGCTCGGGTTACGACTAAACCCTCGATCCTGTGATTTCATACAATGGTAGCTCGGGTTACGACTAAACCCTCGATCCTGTGATTCCATACAATGGTAGCTCGGGTTACGACTAAACTCTCGATCCTGTGATTTCATACAATGGTAGCTCGGGTTACGACTAAACCCTCGATCCTGTGATTCCATACAATGGTAGCTCGGGTTACGACTAAACTCTCGATTCTGTGATTTCATACAATGGTAGCTCGGGTTAGGACTAAACTCTCGATCCTGTGATTCCATACAATGGTAGCTCGGGTTACGACTAAACTCTCGATCCTGTGATTCCATACAATGGTAGCTCGGGTTACGACTAAACTCTCGATCCTGTGATTTCATACAATGGTAGCTCGGGTTACGACTAAACTCTCGATCCTGTGATTTCATACAATGGTAGCTCGGGTTACGACTAAACCCTCGATCCTGTGATTTCATCGCATATGTATTGTATTTATTTATTTCTCTGCAAGTGGGTATCACCCGGTGGCAGAGTTTTATATGTATACAAGATATATAAACAATTACAAAGCATTTCCATACAATGGTAGCTCGGGTTACGACTAAACCCTCGATCCTGTGTTTTCATCGCATATGTATTGTATTTATTTATTTCTCTGCAAGTGGGTATCACCCGGTGGCAGAGTTTTATATGTATACAAGATATATAAACAATAACAAAGCATTCCCATACAATGGTAGCTCGGGTTACGACTAAACCCTCGATCCTGTGATTCCATACAATGGTAGCTCGGGTTACGACTAAACTCTCGATCCTGTGATTTCATACAATGATAGCTCGGGTTAGGACTAAACTCTCGATCCTGTGATTTCATACAATGGTAGCTCGGGTTACGACTAAACTCTCGATCCTGTGATTTCATACAATGGTAGCTCGGGTTACGACTAAACTCTCGATCCTGTGATTTCATACAATGGTAGCTCGGGTTAGGACTAAACTCTCGATCCTGTGATTCCATACAATGGTAGCTCGGGTTACGACTAAACTCTCGATCCTGTGATTTCATACGATGGTAGCTCGGGTTTGGACTAAACTCTCGATCCTGTGATTTCATACAATGGTAGCTCGGGTTTGGACTAAACTCTCGATCCTGTGATTTCATCGCATATGTATTGTATTTATTTATTTCTCTGCAAGTGGGTATCACCCGGTGGCAGAGTTTTATATGTATACAAGATATATGAACAATAAATCACAGCTGCCTGTTTATGGCTTTGTAAGCTAGATATAATAGTTATTTACAACAAATATGAAAACAGTAATTTTTCTCTCAATTCAGATTAATTAATTTCATAATTAGAATCACCAACCAATTTAACATATGTATTTACAACAATATAAAATCACAAGCATTTCATTTAAGGAATATTTACAAAAATTGTCCAACATTAATATCGAGATTTTTCATGAATTTCTTCAGAGACAGAGGACAACCACGAAAGGCTAATTCAGGCAATTAATTCCAGTCTTTTATGGTTCTATTAACAAAGGAGAACTTTCCCACGTCAGTTTTGTATCTTCTACCCTTAATTTTGAACGGATGATCGTTTCGTGCATAGTAAGTTGGGTTTTCCAGTTTGTCAGTAACGTCCTCCCATGCGTTTAAGCCAGCGTAAGCTTTAAATAAAGCGCACAACCTCCGTTTCTCACGCCTAACTTTCAATGGCTCCCATTTTATCTCCTCAGCGTTTGTAGGCCAAAATATTTACCCCTTTTTATGAATTTTATAGCCCTTCTCTGGATCTTTTCTAACGAATCAATTTGATTTACTCTATACGGGTCCCAATAAGTTACTCCAAATTCCATGACCGGCCGCACTAAGGATTTGTACGGGATTTCCCTGGACTTTGCACTCCCCTTTTTTAAAATCCTCATTAGGAAGTGCAGTGCTTTCCACGCTTTCTTAGATACCGAATTTACCTGCTCGTCCAATCCAGCGTTACTCGCCAAGTAAACTCCCAAGTATTTGCAGCTGTCCACCTGTGGAATTTTTTCCTCACCCATGTGATAGTTTTGCAGAATTTTTTCCCTAGAGCTATTAAATGCAATTGACTTACATTTGCCGGCGTTAATTTTCATTTTATTTGCAGCAGCCCAATCACTCATTTCATTTAAATCGCCCTGAAGAGCAGTCCCATCTTCAACATTTCTAATTTTATTATAGATAATGCAATCGTCTGCAAACAATCTTATCTGGCATTTTATATTAACAGTTATGTCATTTATAAAAATAAGAAACAATAACGGCCCCAGTACTGAGCCTTGGGGTACGCCCGGGCTTACCATACCCCTCTCAGATAGCTCCTTGCCTACTTTTACCCTTTGCGATCTTCCTTCCAAAAATGTTTTAACCCATAGAACTACGCGTTTATCAATTCCGGTTGATTTGACTACAAAACCAGTTATTATTATCTCTATGTGTGCGTGTGTATGTCAGCCATAATTTAACTCTTGCAGCCCCAGGCATGTGACACGAAGTTTTTAGGAATTACGTCTCACCCTCCAGTGCTGTTCCCCAACCATTTCACCCATTGTTTGTGGAGGTGGGGGACGCAGCGTCCGGACGACCAACCTTATTCAGCAATGGGCTGTTCCACTGCGGAGTTTAGTTTCAGTCAGAAATAGGCAAATAATTACTACATAAATATAGATGTCTTTAATCTATTCAAATAAAGGTTTTGTGGCATTAGCCATTTCTGATGTACTCCTTGTTGATTTGAATTTTTAAATGCTTATGCAATGCATAAGCGCTCTTCGTTTTCTTGTCTTTTATTTCGTGAAGAAGTGCGGAAATTTCAGTCATTACATTAGAGTCTGACTTGGCTACCCAATGTCACATTGAAGTTTAAAAAGTCAGATAGAATAATAAGCTTTTGTGAGAACAGTATTTTTAGGGTAGGGAGACAAGGTCACCGAATGTTTACTTTCTCTACACGTACTATGCACATAACAGGTAGAGTAAGTATTGTAATCAAACCAAAAGTTCAATGTAGTTATTTCAACTGAAATATGTTTTGAAGTCCCTGAATAAAACAAAGCATTTTTAGAAAAATGTCAGCGTTTGTTATTGGGCAGCATAGCTCAAAAGCGAAAAGACCGATAAATACCAAATTTCGTGTTTATATTTAGTATATTCCAAGGAAGCGAAACGATTTTCAAGAAAATTCTCCCCACTCCACACTTCCATTTACATGGAAAGTTTCCTGAAATGATGATTCTTGCATAACAAGTAAACCGTAACCAACTTGCTACAGATCTCGTCAAAGCACACAATTTATATCATATACATTTTTATAGAGCCAACCATTTCCTTCATAATCCTTTTTATTTAGTTTTATTTTTAAGCTCCTTAAACTTTTGTCAAACGGGAGCCCATCTTTTGTTTCATATTTGTTTTGTTTTACTCCTGGCGTGCAAAGCGAATTGGATTTCAATTGTTTCATATAGTATTTTTGTTTAAATATTTGACTATCACTAAAACCTATTGCATTACATTATTTCACTGCTATTTAGAAGGAATTAATACTAACGTTTATGCTAATATTTATCTGGATTACAACGATGTAGATAAAGTAATAATAGTTTGTAACAGAATTTTGCCCGCCTGCGTAGTGTGGTGGTAGCGTGTCTTCTTTACATTCGTGAGTTCGAATCTCGCTCAGGGTGAGTTACCCGAATAAGGTTTTTATCGGGGTTTTCCCTTATCCCGAGAAGACACATATCGAGTAACTCTAAGCTCCAGGGACCCCAAGATCATTTGAGCATCTTTTCAACAATTTCATTCATGTCGGATATGACCAATCAGGTTAAAGGACGTTAAGCTACAAAAAACAAGTAGTAGAGAAAGTCATGTGAATGGAACACATGTATATTTTTACAGGGAAGCATGAAGGCACTAAATGCCAGAGGAGCGTTGCCTGTAGCAGTACCGGTCGTTAAGTCTAAAGCTTATTTTGATACCGAGGATAAATTCCAGTTGCAGTAAATCGTGGACAATCAGATAGAGCTTGGTATCCGGTGCGGGAAATCCCTTGTTAAAATGCTGCGTAGCACTGTATATCCCAAGATAAATTTCATCATTAAGATTTATAGTGGTGCTTGTACCTGTTTGCGGTTTAGGGGCTAAGCCCTCGGGCATAGGT
This sequence comes from Hymenopus coronatus, assembly GCA_030762935.1. NCBI lineage: Eukaryota > Metazoa > Arthropoda > Insecta > Mantodea > Hymenopodidae > Hymenopus > Hymenopus coronatus. The sequence goes on along the minus strand of CM060890.1, from coordinate 3,439,008 downwards.
CGCGGTTAACATGTCGCAAGGGATCTCTTTCGCCAGTGTGTTCTAGTGTAGCTGTTGTTTCAAAAACATCAAAACCACCTAGATGGAGTTGGCAGTATTTCAGCTTACGTATGTAGGTTTATTTTGTCATCTTCCTTACTTTTAATTTAGCTAGATCAAAATCCGTTTTAGTTTCAATAATTGCTATAACCTTGGAAAAACAAGAATACCTTCAATTTTACTTTATCTATCATGTTTGCACTATGTGCGTAGAAAGTAGAAAAGCTACTGCAGTCCACCCAAAAATTCGACAAATTTTTAAGGAAACCTCCATTCAAATAACAATGAAAAAGGATTTTTTATAACAAAAGCACGTGTTTGTTTGTGCGAGTCTTTGTGCCTTTGAGCAAACTAGCTCATAAGCTAAAATATCCTTAAGTACCAAGTTCATTATCTTCCAAGAATGTGACACGAATATTTTCAAGAAAATTCCCCACCGCAAACTACCCTTTATGGCAAAATATTTGACATTCTTTTTATCAAAAATGGCTTTAACGATTTTAATTAAAATTCCGTGTATTAAAGATACTTATATAAAAATAATGTACATATTGATTTTTCCAGAAATAGCCTTGGAAGAGCTCTTAATTCTGGAAAGCTTTTGCATAACTGGTAAAACATAAGAGATAAAGACAAAACTTACTGCTCAAAAGATGTTAAAATACGCAAGTAATATCATATGCATTTTCATGATGAGTCAACCATTTCCAAGTTGTAATTGGTGTCGGTTTTAAAGTACTTACCGTTTTTTGAAACAGGAAGCAGTAACCCATTGTGTTTTACTCCTGGCCACACAAAGCGCACTGAATTTCAATCAAGTAGCAAGCATCTTTTAAAATATTTGACTATTGCTTTAGTCTAGTCATTCTCTTATTTCTCTTCTACTCATAAGTTAGAAATCAATAAGATCATTTCTTCGAATATTTATTTCGGTTATCATTAGGTAGATAAAAGAATACTTTCTGTTTAAGTTTTCTCCAGAAAGGTAGATAAATTCATGTGAAACTAACTAGATTCATTTTTTTTTTGTTTGTTTTTTTTTGTTTTTGTTTTTTGGTAGCCTACGTCCTTGAACCTGGTTGGTCGTATCGGATGAAATCGGTGAAATGATGCTCAAATGATCTCGGGGTCCACGGAGTTAGAAGTTACTTTACATTCGTCTTCTCAAAATAAGGAAAAAACTCGAAAACAACCTTACAACTCACCCCAAGCGAAATTCGAACTCGCCACTTGTTGAATGCGATGTATAGACGCTATTCTCGTACTATCCAGACGGGCGCTACGAATTATAATTCTTATGAACTTTGGAACAGAATAATATCTTCATTTTTACTTCCTCTACCACGTATGTGTAGTGTAAACAGTGGTGGAGAGATGAAAGCATTCGACACAAAATTTACCTGGAATACATGTTTTGAGGAAACCTGAATAGAACAGCATTTTTATACAAAGGTGTATGAGTGTGAACAATATAACTGAAAAAGATGAAAATCAGTTCAACACTAAACTTGGTATTTAACTTTAATATGTTCCAAGCATGTGACAGGAAACTCCCCTGTACCTGGAATATGTCATCGACATTTTTGATTTTCTCTAAAGTATCTTTAAACATTTTGATTGAACTAGCATGTATCAGAAATATTTACAATGCAAATAAAATGTATATATCGCATTTTCTGGGAATCGCCTCTGAAGCTCTCTTTATTCTGGAGGACTTTTGTATAACCGGTAAACCTTTAAGAGTTAGAGAAAACTATGTGTGTCTCATAAAACTCGTGTGAGTTACATTAAACGCAGCCACAAAGCTCGCAGCAGAGCTGGAGGGTGGGCGTGGTAGTCAATACGTGTCTGAGCAAACGTCACATTAAACACAGCCACAAAGCTCGCAGCAGAGCTGGAGGGTGGGCGTGGTAGTCAATACGTGTCTGGGCAAACGTTACATTAAACGCCACAAAGCTCGCAGCAGAGCTGGAGGGTGAGCGTGGTAGTCAATACGTGTCTGAGCAAACGTCACATTAAACACAGCCACAAAGCTCGCAGCAGAGCTGGAGGGTGGGCGTGGTAGTCAATACGTGTCTGAGCAAACGTCACATTAAACGCTACAAAGCTCGCAGCAGAGCTGGAGAGTGAGCGTGGTAGTCAATACGTGTCTAGGCAAACGTTACATTAAACGCCACAAAGCTCGCAGAGAGCTGGAGGGTGAGCGTGGTAGTCAATACGTGTCTGGGCAAACGTCACATTAAACACAGCCACAAAGCTCGCAGCAGAGCTGGAGGGTGAGCGTGGTAGTCAATACGTATCTGAGGAAAGGTTACATTACACGCCACAAAGCTCGCAGCAGAGCTGGAGGGTGAGCGTGGCAGTCAATACGTGTCTGAGCAAACGTCACATTAAACACAGCCACAAAGCTCGCAGCAGAGCTGGAGGGTGAGCGTGGTAGTCAATACGTGTCTGGGCAAACGTCACATTAAACACAGCCACAAAGCTTGCAGCAGAGCTATAGGGTAAGCGTGGCAGTCAATACGTGTCTGAGCAAACGTCACATTAAACGCAGCCACAAAGCTCGCAGCAGAGCTGGAGGGTGAGCGTGGTAGTCAATACGTGTCTGAGCAAACGTTACATTAAACGCCACAAAGCTCGCAGCAGAGCTGGAGGGTGAGCGTGGTAGTCAATACGTGTCTGGGCAAACGTCACATTAAACACAGCCACAAAGCTCGCAGCAGAGCTGGAGGGTGAGCGTGGTAGTCAATACGTGTCTGAGCAAACGTTACATTAAACACAGCCACAAAGCTCGCAGCAGAGCTGGAGGGTGAGCGTGGTAGTCAATACGTGTCTGAGCAAACGTCACATTAAACACAGCCACAAAGCTCGCAGCAGAGCTGGAGGGTGGGCGTGGCAGTCAATACGTGTCTGAGCAAACGTCACATTAAACGCAGCCACAAAGCTCGCAGCAGAGCTGGAGGGTGAGTGTGGTAGTCAATACGTGTCTGGGCAAACGTCACATTACACGCCACAAAGCTCGCAGCAGAGCTGGAGGGTGAGCGTGGTAGTCAATACGTGTCTGGGCAAACGTTACATTAAACGCCACAAAGCTCGCAGCAGAGCTGGAGGGTGAGTGTGGTAGTCAATACGTGTCTAGGCAAACGTTACATTAAACGCCACAAAGCTCGCAGCAGAGCTGGAGGGTGAGCGTGGCAGTCCATACGTGTCTGGGCAAACGTCACATTAAACACAGCCACAAAGCTCGCAGCAGAGCTGGAGGGTGAGCGTGGTAGTCAATACGTGTCTGAGCAAACGTTACATTAAACACAGCCACAAAGCTCGCAGCAGAGCTGGAGGGTGAGCGTGGTAGTCAATACGTGTCTGAGCAAACGTCACATTAAACGCCACAAAGCTCGCAGCAGAGCTGGAGGGTGGGCGTGGCAGTCAATACGTGTCTGAGCAAACGTCACATTAAACGCAGCCACAAAGCTCGCAGCAGAGCTGGAGGGTGAGCGTGGTAGTCAGTACGTGTCTGAGCAAACGTTACATTAAACGCCACAAAGCTCGCAGCAGAGCTGGAGGGTGAGCGTGGTAGTCAATACGTGTCTGGGCAAAGGTTACATTAAACGCAGCCACAAAGCTCGCAGCAGAGCTGGAGGGTGAGCGTGGTAGTCAATACGTGTCTGAGCAAACGTCACATTAAACACAGCCACAAAGCTCGCAGCAGAGCTGGAGGGTGGGCGTGGTAGTCAATACGTGTCTGGGCAAACGTCACATTAAACACAGCCACAAAGCTCGCAGCAGAGCTGGAGGGTGAGCGTGGCAGTCAATACGTGTCTGGGCAAACGTCACATTAAACACAGCCACAAAGCTCGCAGCAGAGCTGGAGGGTGAGCGTGGCAGTCAATACGTGTCTGAGCAAACGTCACATTAAACACAGCCACAAAGCTCGCAGCAGAGCTGGAGGATGAGCGTGGCAGTCAATACGTGTCTGGGCAAACGTCACATTAAACGCAGCCACAAAACTCGCAGCAGAGCTGGAGGGTGAGCGTGGTAGTCAATACGTGTCTGAGCAAACGTCACATTAAACACAGCCACAAAGCTCGCAGCAGAGCTGGAGGGTGAGCGTGGCAGTCAATACGTGTCTGAGCAAACGTTACATTAAACGCAGCCACAAAGCTCGCAGCAGAGCTTGAGGGTGAGTGTGGTAGTCAATACGTGTCTGGGCAAACGTCACATTAAACGCCACAAAGCTCGCAGCAGAGCTGGAGAGTGAGCGTGGTAGTCAATACGTGTCTGAGCAAACGTCACATTAAACACAGCCACAAAGCTCGCAGCAGAGCTGGAGGGTGAGCGTGGCAGTCAATACGTGTCTGAGCAAACGTCACATTAAACACAGCCACAAAGCTCGCAGCAGAGCTGGAGGGTGAGCGTGGCAGTCAATACGTGTCTGAGCAAACGTCACATTAAACGCAGCCACAAAGCTCGCAGCAGACCTGGAGGGTGAGCGTGGCAGTCAATACGTGTCTGAGCAAACGTTACATTAAACGCCACAAAGCTCGCAGCAGAGCTGGAGGGTGGGCGTGGTAGTCAATACGTGTCTGGGCAAACGTCACATTAAACACAGCCACAAAGCTCGCAGCAGAGCTGGATGGTGAGCGTGGTAGTCAATACGTGTCTGAGCAAACGTTACATTAAACGCCACAAAGCTCGCAGCAGAGCTGGAGGGTGAGCGTGGTAGTCAATACGTGTCTGGGCAAACGTCACATTAAACACAGCCACAAAGCTCGCAGCAGAGCTTGAGGGTGAGCGTGGTAGTCAATACGTGTCTGAGCAAACGTTACATTAAACGCTACAAAGCTCGCAGCAGAGCTGGAGGGTGAGCGTGGCAGTCAATACGTGTCTGAGCAAACGTCACATTAAACGCCACAAAGCTCGCAGGAGAGCTGGATGGTGAGCGTGGTAATCAATACGTGTCTGAGCAAAGGTTACATTAAACGTCACAAAGCTCGCAGCAGAGCTGGAGGGTGAGCGTGGTAGTCAATACGTGTCTGAGCAAACGTCACATTAAACACAGCCACAAAGCTCGCAGCAGAGCTGGAGGGTGAGCGTGGTAGTCAATACGTGTCTGAGCAAACGTCACATTAAACACAGCCACAAAGCTCGCAGCAGAGCTATAGGGTAAGCGTGGCAGTCAATACGTGTCTGAGCAAACGTCACATTAAACACAGCCACAAAGCTCGCAGCAGAGCTGGAGGGTGAGCGTGGTAGTCAATACGTGTCTGAGCAAACGTCACATTAAACTCAGCCACAAAGCTCGCAGCAGAGCTGGAGGGTGAGCGTGGTAGTCAATACGTGTCTGAGCAAACGTCACATTAAACTCAGCCACAAAGCTCGCAGCAGAGCTGGAGGGTGAGCGTGGTAGTCAATACGTGTCTGAGCAAACGTCACATTAAACTCAGCCACAAAGCTCGCAGCAGAGCTGGAGGGTGAGCGTGGTAGTCAATACGTGTCTGAGCAAACGTCACATTAAACGCAGCCACAAAGCTCGCAGCAGAGCTGGAGGGTGAGCGTGGTAGTCAATACGTGTCTGAGCAAACGTCACATTAAACTCAGCCACAAAGCTCGCAGCAGAGCTGGAGGGTGAGCGTGGTAGTCAATACGTGTCTGAGCAAACGTTACATTAAACGCCACAAAGCTCGCAGCAGAGCTGGAGGATGAGCGTGGCAGTCAATACGTGTCTGAGCAAACGTCACATTAAACACAGCCACAAAGCTCGCAGCAGAGCTGGAGGGTGGGCGTGGTAGTCAATACGTGTCTGGGCAAAGGTTACATTAAACACAGCCACAAAGCTCGCAGCAGAGCTGGAGGGTGAGCGTGGTAGTCAATACGTGTCTGGGCAAACGTCACATTAAACGCAGCCACAAATCTCGCAGCAGAGCTGGAGGTTGAGCGTGGTAGTCAGTACGTGTCTGAGCAAACGTCACATTAAACACAGCCTCAAAGCTCGCAGCAGAGCTGGAGGGTGAGCGTGGTAGTCAATACGTGTCTGAGCAAACGTCACATTAAACGCAGCCACAAAGCTCGCAGCAGAGCTGGAGGGTGGGCGTGGTAGTCAATACGTGTCTGGGCAAAGGTCACATTAAACGCCACAAAGCTCGCAGCAGAGCTGGAGGGTGGGCGTGGTAGTCAATACGTGTCTGAGCAAACGTTACATTAAACGCAGCCACAAAGCTCGCAGCAGAGCTGGAGGGTGAGCGTGGTAGTCAATACGTGTCTAGGCAAACGTCACATTAAACACAGCCACAAAGCTCGCAGCAGAGCTGGAGGGTGAGCGTGGTAGTCAATACGTGTCTGGGCAAACGTCACATTAAACGCTACAAAGCTCGCAGCAGAGCTGGAGGGTGAGCGTGGTAGTCAATACGTGTCTGAGAAAAGGTTACATTAAACGCCACCAAGCTCGCAGCAGAGCTGGAGGGTGAGCGTGGTAGTCAATACGTGTCTGGGCAAACGTCACATTAAACGCTACAAAGCTCGCAGCAGAGCTGGAGGGTGAGCGTGGTAGTCAATACGTGTCTGAGCAAACGTCACATTAAACGCAGCCACAAGGCTCGCAGCAGAGCTGGAGGGTGAGCGTGGTACTCAATACGTGTCTGAGCAAACGTCACATTAAACACAGCCACAAAGCTCGCAGCAGAGCTGGCGGGTGAGCGTGGCAGTCAATACGTGTCTGGGCAAAGGTCACATTAAACGCCACAAAGCTCGCAGCAGAGCTGGAGGGTGGGCGTGGTAGTCAATACGTGTCTGAGCAAACGTCACATTAAACGCAGCCACAAAGCTCGCAGCAGAGCTGGATGATGAGCGTGGTAGTCAATACGTGTCTGAGCAAACGTTACATTAAACACAGCCACAAAGCTCGCAGCAGAGCTGGAGGGTGAGCGTGGTAGTCAATACGTGTCTGGGCAAACGTCACATTACACGCCACAAAGCTCGCAGCAGAGCTGGAGGGTGAGCGTGGCAGTCAATACGTGTCTGAGCAAACGTTACATTAAACGCCACAAAGCTCGCAGCAGAGCTGGAGTGTGGGCGTGGTAGTCAATACGTGTCTGGGCAAACGTCACATTAAACACAGCCACAAAGCTCGCAGCAGAGCTGGATGGTGAGCGTGATAGTCAATACGTGTCTGGGCAAACGTCACATTAAACACAGCCACAAAGCTCGCAGCAGAGCTGGAGGGTGAGCGTGGTAGTCAATACGTGTCTGGGCAAACGTCACATTAAACACAGCCACAAAGCTCGCAGCAGAGCTGGAGGGTGAGCGTGGTAGTCAATACGTGTCTGAGCAAACGTTACATTAAGCACAGCCACAAAGCTCGCAGCAGAGCTGGAGGTTGAGCGTGGTAGTCAATACGTGTCTGAGCAAACGTCACATTAAACGCCACAAAGCTCGCAGCAGAGCTGGAGGGTGGGCGTGGCAGTCAATACGTGTCTGAGCAAACGTCACATTAAACGCAGCCACAAAGCTCGCAGCAGAGCTGGAGGGTGAGCGTGGTAGTCAGTACGTGTCTGAGCAAACGTTACATTAAACGCCACAAAGCTCGCAGCAGAGCTGGAGGGTGAGCGTGGTAGTCAATACGTGTCTGGGCAAAGGTTACATTAAACGCAGCCACAAAGCTCGCAGCAGAGCTGGAGGGTGAGCGTGGTAGTCAATACGTGTCTGAGCAAACGTCACATTAAACACAGCCACAAAGCTCGCAGCAGAGCTGGAGGGTGGGCGTGGTAGTCAATACGTGTCTGGGCAAACGTCACATTAAACACAGCCACAAAGCTCGCAGCAGAGCTGGAGGGTGAGCGTGGCAGTCAATACGTGTCTGAGCAAACGTCACATTAAACACAGCCACAAATTTCGCAGCAGAGCTGGAGGATGAGCGTGGCAGTCAATACGTGTCTGGGCAAACGTCACATTAAACGCAGCCACAAAACTCGCAGCAGAGCTGGAGGGTGAGCGTGGTAGTCAATACGTGTCTGAGCAAACGTCACATTAAACACAGCCACAAAGCTCGCAGCAGAGCTGGAGGGTGAGCGTGGCAGTCAATACGTGTCTGAGCAAACGTTACATTAAACGCAGCCACAAAGCTCGCAGCAGAGCTTGAGGGTGAGTGTGGTAGTCAATACGTGTCTGGGCAAACGTCACATTAAACGCCACAAAGCTCGCAGCAGAGCTGGAGAGTGAGCGTGGTAGTCAATACGTGTCTGAGCAAACGTCACATTAAACACAGCCACAAAGCTCGCAGCAGAGCTGGAGGGTGAGCGTGGTAGTCAATACGTGTCTGAGCAAACGTCACATTAAACACAGCCACAAAGCTCGCAGCAGAGCTGGAGGGTGAGCGTGGCAGTCAATACGTGTCTAAGCAAACGTCACATTAAACACAGCCACAAAGCTCGCTGCAGAGCTGGAGGGTGAGCGTGGCAGTCAATACGTGTCTGAGCAAACGTCACATTAAACGCAGCCACAAAGCTCGCAGCAGAGCTGGAGGGTGAGCGTGGCAGTCAATACGTGTCTGAGCAAACGTTACATTAAACGCCACAAAGCTCGCAGCAGAGCTGGAGGGTGGGCGTGGTAGTCAATACGTGTCTGGGCAAACGTCACATTAAACACAGCCACAAAGCTCGCAGCAGAGCTGGATGGTGAGCGTGGTAGTCAATACGTGTCTGAGCAAACGTTACATTAAACGCCACAAAGCTCGCAGCAGAGCTGGATGGTGAGCGTGGTAGTCAATACGTGTCTGAGCAAACGTTACATTAAACGCCACAAAGCTCGCAGCAGAGCTGGATGGTGAGCGTGGTAGTCAATACGTGTCTGAGCAAACGTTACATTAAACGCCACAAAGCTCGCAGCAGAGCTGGAGGGTGAGCGTGGTAGTCAATACGTGTCTGGGCAAACGTCACATTAAACGCTGCAAAGCTCGCAGCAGAGCTGGAGGGTGAGCGTGGTAGTCAATACGTGTCTGGGCAAACGTCACATTAAACACAGCCACAAAGCTCGCAGCAGAGCTGGAGTGTGAGCGTGGTAGTCAATACGTGTCTGGGCAAAGGTTACATGCCATAGTACTTCCGACCCGCCACTTCACATCCACCACTCGATTCAGCTGTGACGATAACTTGCTCTAATTTTGAGCCCCATTACAAGTTGAGGGTTTCGCCCTCTGAGCTGCGAATTGCCACTGCTGTTTTGGCGAGCGCCCTTTGTGGACAACCTGCATACTAGATCTATTTTGGCTGCATCTACTGGGAGGCATGAATGAAGTGAACAAGCCGTAAATGGTCGCAGTCAGACTGACCTCAGAGATGCGCTGAGGTCCCTAAAATGTTTAAAACCCACGCATCATAAGGGGATAATTCCAGGAGGGCTACGCAGCAACTCTGGGAAGTGAGACAATACTCTCTGATGTTCATGGAGAGAAATGTTTCTAGAGCGCAAGTAGATAGGCCAAAGAGAAGCGCAGAAGTCCTTAAAATGTCCAAGATTAAATGACCAAGCGCATCATTAAGGAGCAATCCCAGGAGGGCTATGCAGCAACTCTGGCAGGCGAGACAACGCTCTCTGGGATTCACGGTGAAAAAGCTTTCCGGACCACAAGCAATTGCACCATCTGTCCGGTATCGCCAACCTTGCGAACCTGAATGCATACCTGAAACAAAGGAAATGAAATTGGAGAGAACGTGGGAAAGGAGTGCCATGGCAGAATACAGATTCCCAGCATTCATCTAGCAACCAGAGGAAGATAACTTCTCTAGAGTTCAATTGAAGGTTTAGGTGGCTTACTTAGTTACGCGTGGCCCTCTTATTCCAAAGTCGCGGGTAAAATCCAACCATTCGGATGGTCCTGAAGTCTACTTAAAAATGTTCAGCCCCATTTCAGTAGATTTACTGGCGTTTAAAAGAACTTCTGCAGAACGAAATTCCGTCATACCGGCGGCGCTGATATGATGGCAATTGATAGTTTATTAACAATGTTTTTATTTATTTATGCATTTGTTTATTTTTGCGTAGCACAGTGTGTAGACTGCTTTTCCGGAAAACAGCCCCTTCTCTCGTGTTATATTCACATGACTTCCTCCACTTGTTCGCCGACACACAATTCTTAACAATGTTTATTTTTCTATGTCCTTCATGTATATAGACACAAGTAGTTGCAGAAATTCTTTTATTAAACACCTTCTTGAAGACATGCGGGAATTATCAATACTCTAGGTTAAAGATAGATCCAACTCTTTCAAGAGCTGGTTGCTAAATGGTCATTCCGTTCTTAATGCTTGATCAGTAGAAAGAGAAATGAATAACGATTTTCCATTTCAGAGATGAATAGGTAAATATTTAAACATTAAAACCAATGATTAGTAATGTCTTGGAAAAGGTTAACTCCACAAAAACATTTATTTCCCATAATTTGCGTTTTCACTTGGTCTATTTTAGGATAAGTAAGATTCTCTTCTTTTTTTTTTTTCTTAGGGTTAACCATTTATGCAAAATTCATCCAGAATGGAGAGGTCTTTTGAGTCTATTCCCAAAATATTTATTCAAATAGATGAACAATCTTACGTGTAACGCTGTAACGAGTAACGGTTGTTTGCGATGAGGGAATTCTCCTGAAAACTTCTTCTGCATCCTTGGAAGATATTAACTTAAATATGAATTTTGGTACTTAACAGACTCATTGCTTTTAGTTACGCTATCAACACACTCGCGCGCTCGGAAATGCTTTTTCTGGACAAAGGGGTACTAAAACATGCATTTTTAATGAAACCTTGATACCTTCTCTACCTACTGTGTATGCGTATGGTATTTTTAGTCGAGAAAGTAGAACAGCATGAAACAGCTGCAGTTGGGAATGGCGGTTACACTTCTTGTAATACGAATATACCCTTCTGGAAGCCGTATATAACTTGGCGGTGTAAAGTCCCCAAGAAAAGCACGTGCAGAGTTTAGGATTTATTAAAGAACTCTTGTGTACGGTGGTGCTTTGTGTGTAGAGAGTGTACACATGAAACTGAAATCTAAGCTTCCCCATTTGAGGTCGGTTCTTCTTGGCACAGCTTACTAAGAGCCTTGGCCTACTACCCGGCCGCTGCGTCACCAATCTCGGTCCATTACAGGCGTCATGGATGGCTGCAGTACTGGGGGGGGGGTGATACATGGTCAGCGCTAGGATCCCCCCGGCCAGTTAATGCGGTCTTCACGACCTGGAGCCGCTACTTCTCCATCAAGTAGCTCCTCAATTGGCGCCCAGGGACCTCACAAGGTTTAGTGCACCCCAGTGGTGCAAGTCTCCCAGTGTGGGAAGATCCCCACGCCGGTACTTGGAATCGAACCCAGGTCTCCCGCTTGGCAAGTAGCAACTCTATCACCGCGCTTCTTTCCTTTCTTAGTACACCTGCATGAAGATACAGGACTTGTTGTAAAGGCCCCGTCAAAGTACCACGTACGACAATTCATTAGTAATTACAAGTTTTCCCAGACATCAAACATAATCAAGCCAAGTTTTCAGCGGAAATACACATTTTGAGGTCTCTATAATCCAGAAAAAGAATTTTTACAAAATGTACATCTGTGTGTGAACAAAATAACTGAAAAATGCGAATCAGGTTAAATACAGAACTTGCTATTTAGGATGCGACACGAATTTTTCAGCAAAATCCCGCATGAAATTTTTAATTTTTTTTAAAACAGGGTTCTAACGGGTTTGATTCAAGATATTTACATGGCAAATAAAATTAATTTCTTGGGAATATTCCCTCAAGTCCTTTTTATTCTGGATAACTTTTACATTACTATTAAACTGTAAGAGAGACAATAATGCATTATACAAAAAGTGCACATCCCTTAAAACTCACAATCTTTGTGATATATCTTTTTTTGTAGACTATTTCAAAAATATTCCCTGTTATTTATACAATTTTAAATTTTTGCAAACGGAAAGTACTCATCCGTTTCAACTCTCTTTTGTTTTAGTTTTCCGTGGAAAGAGAACCGAATTTTAATGACAATCGCATAACGACAGCTTTTAAAAGCTTTGACTTTCCCTTTAGGCTATTTAATGTTTTGCCTTGCTTCACTTCTACTTATAAGGAACTAAGTGACACGACTACTTCAGGTAGGTAATGTTCATCTTGTTTAGTATGATATAGACAAAACTATTAGATTTTGTAATAATAGTTTGTTTGGACAAGGGATATTAAAAGTCAGTGAATGGAATACATTATTATTCTTTAACCCAGTACGTCATACCACACGACGAATGATATGGGTGAGATGTGCTCAACTGAGTCCGGGATCCAAAGTGCTTAGACTTGCTCTACATTATCTTCTCAGGATAAGGGAAATCCCGAAAAAACGTTATCCGAATAACTCACCCTAACCGAGATTCGAACTCGGGACCACTTGAATGTGAAATGCGCAATAAAAATGTTTGAGATTGCAAAGTTCCGGTTTAGGATAGAAGTATATTTTCAAGTTTCTGAAGCGAAGTTGCATTGATATCTGCGTATTTATTCTCTTAGAGCACTTAAAAATCTCCCTTAATTAGGCAGCAAGCTAATGACACTAGACGAGACTCTATGGAGGCCCTTAAAATCTGTGCAGCTGTCAGTTCTTATGTAATTTTCTTCAGTTTAACTTTTACATTTCTACCTCCGTCTCTTCCGTTTTGGGGTGGGCTGAGAATGCCAAGTTTGATTAGAAGATATTCTTTACTATTTTTGTTTTTTTTATTATAAAATGGGTATTTGGTTTTTCTTTTTATGTAATGCATGATTTGTTTCTTGTCTTGCTGAAACAAATCGTAGCTGGTATCAAACCTTTTGGCACTGTGATCATGCTACCCTCACAGGTGAGATTCTTCTTACAGCAGATACCACGGTAAGCTGAATATACGGTAGGTATGTTTCTCTCTCGCACACGCTGGCCGTGATGTCATCTGGTGTATATACTCGGCCAATGCGTGCTTACTGCTGTGGTCATCGTTAAATTAAAAGCTATGATGCTGTCAAGATGCAAATTCAGATTTTCCCTATCAAATCGCAAAAAAAAAAAAAAAAAAAAAAAAAAAAAAAAAAAAAAAAAAAACCATAACTTGTTCAGCTCTAACCATTAGATTTAAATTATTTAAATAAAGGAGCACTTGTTTATTAAATATAAAGGCTCACCATATTCCCCAATGTCTCACGCTGCTCCTAGTTTTTAGGTGTCTTGCTGGAATTCCTCTGCTTGATAACTGCAGTTTAAAGCTGGATTAATAAATAACTCAACACATTAGAAAGTATTGTGGCAAAAAACAGTAGCTAACATATTACCCGTGTTTCCTGCTTCATGTACATATGCAATTATTTATTCAGTTGTAGCACACTTTTTCGTTTTATTTCTCGCCAAATCAGTGCGTTTGTTTCCGGGTATTTTCCGTTCTTCTGATTTGCTCTTATTCATATTTTTCAGCCCAATAAATGGCAGGACGAACTTTTTGACTTTCAGTGCCCCTAAGTAACATGGGATTGTGGCGTAAGTCATAGATTTTTTTTTTTTTTTTTTAGCGTAAACGTGCTTTTCAGAAACCTCTTTTGTGACTTCCTTACCATTATGTAAAGCAAATCCTTCGTCCAACAAATGGTTTCTGAATATTTTCAAGACGCGAGGAATGTCGCCCGTAAGCGGCGATTTTCAGCTTCTATAGCAGGATGCGAGATGTAGCATTTCTTTTATAATTCCAAGGTTGGAGAGTAATTTCCTATCAGATGCTCCCATATCTCAGACTAAGGAACGGATTTTGAAAGTTGCCTTTCGAACATTTAAATAATGCCTGTTAGTAATTCTTTTGTTACTGTCTCATCAAAATTGTAGTATCTTGGTAGTTTCCATTTTCCTGCTAAGCTGAAGGCCGCAACTTGTGTCTTGTGTGTTGTCATATTACATTCACTTTCATCTCATCAAGATCCTTCTCATGCTCACTGACAGAACTTGCTCTCTACTGTAGGTACCTCCACATTTAGTTTGATGATGAATTGGGCCAAGCGTCTTTTGATGATTATAGAACTGGGTAGAGGATATTAAAGGCATTCTGTCACATATTCATATGCCTTCTTAGACATGCATCTCAAAATGATTTGCTTAGAAATGTCATCAGAGTCCCAATTTTTATATCTGCCTGAAAGTAAAACTTGCTGCTGGAAAAAGGAGAACATTTGCTGGAATGCACGTTCAACGCTTCTTAACTTATACATTACGGATTGTACTTTTTGCAATTAATTTTCTTAACGTGCTACTTTCTTCTATAATCTTAAATTGTGACTTATAAGTGTTTAAACTTCAGATTTAATGTCCTCTGTATTTGTAGGTGCTGCGTTAATTGACGAGGGAGAGGTAACAGGATTTTCGTAGATATTTACTTCAGAATTGCTGTTTTTTTCTTCTAACATTACTATTGTTTTGCATCTCTGTCTTCTTTTCTTAGGACTGTTAACTTTCTGATTAGACAACCTTAAATTTAAATGTGGTACAGCAATGCTTCTTAATCTTTCAGGAGCAAGTTTGAGGAGTTCCACTTTTAAATCTCGTTCATAATGTAAAATGTAAGGAACGAATGGGAGAATTATCTTGAGAGAAACGACCATCCCTTCTACATAACTGAGTCCATCACAAGAAGCTGATCCTCATAAACATGTCATTGTACTGGGAGCAACCACCAGCTGACGTCATCAGCACGGAAGTTTACTGCACATCCAGCTGATGATACCTACCGTATTACTCAATTTTCCGTGGCAGATACCTTACCTTTCATTCGTTGACGTTGAGAGTAAATTTTACCATCGCTCGTTGCCATTTTTGTGTAAATACACCCTTCACGCAAAGTTTCAATCCGGCGTATGAAGGAGAAATTATGTTCTTGCAAAATAAACTTGTTTTGAAAGATTCTTTAAATAGAAATAAGCGAACACTTTAATTGCTTTGGTAGAGTCGGCCTTCGTCATGTTTTACTTAATACACCTCTTACAAACCGATCTAATATACCCCTCGAATTCCTTCGTCATGTTTTACTTAATACACCTCTTACAAACCGATCTAATATACCCCTCGAATTCCTTCGTCATGTTTTACTTAACACACCTCTTACAAACCGATCTAATATATCCCTCGAATTCCTTCGTCATGTTTTACTTAATACACCTCTTACAAACCGATCTAATATACCCCTCGAATGCCTTCGTCATGTTTTACTTAATACACCTCTTACAAACCGATCTAATATACCCCTCGAATTCCTTCGTCATGTTTTACTTAATACACCTCTTACAAACCGATCTAATATACCCCTCGAATTCCTTCGTCATGTTTTACTTAACACACCTCTTACAAACCGATCTAATATACCCCTCGGATTCCTTCGTCATGTTTTACTTAATACACCTCTTACAAACCGATCTAATATACCCCTCGAATTCCTTCGTCATGTTTTACTTAATACACCTCTTACAAACCGATCTAATATACCCCTCGAATTCCTTCGTCATGTTTTACTTAATACACCTCTTACAAACCGATCTAATATACCCCTCGAATTCCTTCGTCATGTTTTACTTAATACACCTCTTACAAACCGATCTAATATACCCCTCGAATGCCTTCGTCATGTTTTACTTAATACACCTCTTACAAACCGATCTAATATACCCCTCGAATGCCTTCGTCATGTTTTACTTAATACACCTCTTACAAACCGATCTAATATACCCCTCGAATTCCTTCGTCATGTTTTACTTAATACATCTCTTACAAACCGATCTAATATACCCCTCGAATTCCTTTGCATGTTAAACTTAAATGTAATTGTACTCTTGTTGATTTTGGCAAATAAAATTGACCACTACGAATTTTAAAACAAATTAATATTCACTTTATACAAATAAATATTTTAGTATGAATATTTCCGGAAGACGCTACAAATAAAATAACGGATTATTTCTTTCGAAGTATACTATCGGGAAAATGAATTCTAGAAATAAGATTTTGGATATTTAGAATATGGAAATATAATTATACCTTTGTTTATTCTGTCTTATAAAATTAAGTACCACGAATTTTATAACAAATGACTTCTGCTTAGCCACAATTTATGCATGGAAATCATTCAGTATGAATATTTTCGGAAGACGCTAGAAATTTCAGAAAACTTCTTTCGGAGTGTACTTTCGGCAAAATGTATCAGGGAAGTTGGAATCGGAAGAATAGTTTTTGGAAAAACTGTATTCGGATATTTAAAATATGGAAAAGTACTTCTGGAAGAGAGGACGGGAACGGATAGTCCTGCTGTGTGATCCAATCAGTCTCGCGAGATGTTTTGGAGTCAATTGGAGAAGAAGCCGACGCGCTCTCCAATATAAGAGAAAGAGGGGTGGATGCTGATCATATGACATTCTGAACAAGACGTTCCATTTAAACCAAATGTGCACCGACCACGTGTTAGAACGGATTTAGTAATTTCAATTTATTTAGCGGTCCCCATGCCATTGCGGTAGCGGCAGTACCTGCGGTGTGAGATTACAAGTGTTCCTGGTACCTATAGAGGTCTGTTTTCACAGTCGGGAAGCCTGATACTAGATGATCCCCACTTAGTGAGATCCTTAAGGAACAATAGAGAAGCTACTTAATGGCGAATTACTGCGGTGTCGGAAAGCCACATCTATGTGACAGGTCGAAGCCCTTAACCTGTGAGAATGGAGGCAGAAAAAGTAGCGGCCTTGGTTGAACTGGTCTATTTCACCACGGAGATTGTAATTATGTAAATTATCATTGACCTCATTTAAAGTTCAGGTGTTTCCCCGTAGTGTTATTTACACTTTAATTGTTTAGATGGTTCTTTATCTGAAGGGACGTCTGGGCTGGTTTTCTCCGTGTTCTTCGATTTCCTTCGCTATTAGTTCCACCAATCCTCTACAATCAGCTTTTCTGCCATTCATTTCATATCATTCACTTCCTCACTTTCATACCAGCATCGGACTAATCACTTTGTCGATCCCCGTGGCCTCGTTCGCCAAAGTGCCTAGCTTTGGTGCTTCTGACGCCCGGGATGGCGGGTTCGAGTCCCGCCTTGGGAATGGGTATTTGTATGTTTGTAAATGTGTATATGTATGTGCACATATTTGTAAGCAAAAAGCAAACGGTAACTAATCGGCCAGCAAAGGAAATGTACACAAACTGAAAAGAAAGAGGAAAAAGGAGAAGGAATGCAGCGCCGGAGTCCCGTCAAGACTCCGAAACTGTATTTGGTTAAAAAAATAGCCATTCTGCCTTCTCTCTGATCCAGAGCCTCTTCTCCTCCACGTCTTAGGGATGTAAATCCTACATATGAGGAGGCTAAACACAGAAGTAAAGAAAGAAAGGACGAAATAAATAAATATATGGTATCTGTAATTCGAAATCAGAGGTAATCTATTGAATTATTTTTTTTTTTTAGTTGCAGTTTGCTTTATTACATTATTTAATCTACTAACTTTTCTCTTTAACTTGCTGTTTTATAGATTTATTAAAGTATATATTATTAACGGATTGCCTTTTATTGCTTAAACACAAGCAGTTTGCCTATACTCGCAACAGGAAACAAGTGTCACCTCTTCAGCGGATATCACACTGAAAGATAACTCAGAGAGAAACAATAATTTTTTAGAGTGAAAGTTCTTTCTGAATATAATTATTTACCCCACAACTGATTCCAACAATATCGCTCGCTCTGTCTGTACTACACCTTCGCAGCTGCGCCCTCGATCTCATTTAAAAACTTAACCTCTCTTTAAAAAAACATACTTGGATCGTACCTGCGTAACTTGACAAGAGACATGAGTCTCTTTCTGATGGAAGACGCGCCTTCCTTACACTGGTATATTAATTCCAGAAGATGGGAAGACATTCACGACCCAAGAGTGAGGGATATCCCCAAACATTCATTTCACCAATTGCTCCATAATCATGTTCCATGTCACTTCATCGTCAACCACGTCGCCACTTTCACCAAGGCATCGAGCTAATTACTCCTCTTCCACCTCTTGGTGCTGGTTTGTACGTTCTGGGGAATGAAGTCCTGCATACGATGAAGGTAAATAGAGAAGGTAATAAATAAATAAGAGCATTTATCTGTAATTTGGAATCAGCGGTATCTATTGAATTATCTTTTTACTTTCTCTATACGTACTTTGTACATAATGTATAAAGAAGGTATTGCACTCCATCCAAAAATTCGATACCGAGATTTCACCGGAAATATATATTTTAGAGTCCCCAGGATCCAAAAAAAGCATTTTCATAAAATGGTCCGTGTGTGTGTCCGTGAACACGATAACTCAAAAAGAGAGGTCGGTAAAATACCAAACTTAGTATTTACGTATGGTATCTCCCAAGGATGAGATACGAAAATTTCAAGAAAATCCCCCACCCCAAACTACAGTTTACATGAAACGTTTTTCGAAATTTCTTATTTTCTTAAAAATGGCTTTAACGATTTTAATTAAAATATCGTATATTAAAGATATTTACCTGGCAAATAATATTTATATCTTGAATTTTCTCAGAACAGCCTCTGAAGACTACATTATTCTGAATGAGTTTTACGGAATTTGCATAACTGCTAAACCGTATGAGATAGAAAAAGCTCACCACACAAAAAATGTAGAGCACGCTAAAACACACAAAACGCTAAAATGTTATATGCCTATATTTTTTTCGTGGAATTGGTCAATTTGAGTTATTCCTGGTTTTTGATTACACCATTAAAAACTTGTACTTTTCTCATACAGGAATTTGTCAACTCGTGTCCATACAAACAAAGGAACTTCAGACACAGCAACCAGCTTTTGACTATCACTTTAACCTATGGTACTCCCTTATTTCGTTTCTACTTACAAGGAAGCAAGTAATAAATATTTCTACTAACTTTATCTCGATTAGCATGAAGTATAAGCTTCTTAACAATAATTTGTTGCAGAGATGTAGAGAAAGTCATTGGAACTGAACACATCAAATTTTCTAGTTACAGTTCGTTTTATTACATTATTTAATCCACAAGGTGAAACTTTTCTTTTTAACTTGCTGTTTCATAATTTATAAATGTACATATTATTAACACATCACGTTTTATTGCTTTAATATTAGCATTAAGGTTTTTGTATATACTGCAACAGGAAACAGTGTTTGCTCTTCAACGGATATCACACTGAAGGATAACTCAGGGAGAAAAAATATTTGTGCAGAGTGAAACTTCTTTGTGAATAAATTCATTTTCCCCCACAACAGTGTTTCCAACCACTTTGCCCTTTCTCTCTCTCTCTCTCCCTCTCTCTCTCTCTCTCTCTCTCTCTGTCTCTCCGAAGCCTGCGCCCCCTATCTCAGTGAAACAATTTACCTTTTGTTAAAAAAACATACTGCGGTCGCACATAGCACTGCGCAATTTTTTTAAACACAGACAAGAATCTCTTTGTGATGGAAGACAACATTTCCTTACACTGGTATGTTAATTCTAGAAAGACATTCCTGAGCCAAGAATGAGGCACATCTCAGGAATTTGTTAACGTGCTGTTACACGAAGGTACGCCTCAGGCAGTTGTGCGCTTGTTGGGCTGCTTATTTACAAACTCTGACATTTTAGCACATAGAGAAATTATAGCAAATAATGGTACAACGACTTATTAATTGTTCAAAATAATCGATAAAAGAACGACAGAAATGTATAACAATAATCTAATGACATCCACAAATTCTTCTTTTGGCGATTACTTAGATTGGAGGTAATGGTAATATACAGCAATATCAAAATATCAAAGATTGTAAACAAAATGTGTTACCTCTTGTTTATTTAGTACTGATGATATTTTAAAATATATATGTAAATAATTCAAGTTTAATGCAGCTTAAAGTTGTTCACATTAGTCTGTAGTGAGGTATCCAGTTTCCGTTTACTGCTGTAAAGAATAACAACCGGCATTTCCTGTAATGGGGAAGTTGTGACATTAAAGCCCTATATCACCGTCCAGTTATTTGAGCTACCTATGAGCATAGTTACTGCGATTTCGAGTTTATGAGACGTAAGCAATATTGAGAAACTATGATAAAAGTACACTAAGGTGATCTAGAAACTGAAGACATTCATCCCTTCGCCAGTCCTGCAAAAGAATAAACTCGCTACTTTCTTAGCCCTGCAAGGAGATAAACTCGCTACCTACTATTGACATCACGCGTGGGCAAAAAACTGACGGCAAAGGCCGAAAATATTGAAGACTCTATATATGCATATTAAGCAGCTTTATTACTATAACAGATGTGTCTCATTCGCAGGACTTTTTCTTACTGTAAGTATACTTAAATGTGGATCTGAGACACTAGTGTATGTGCCATTCTGCTCACCACCAGCTTCTGCTATTGCAACAAAACAGTTTTATAGCGTCGGCTAATGTAAAACTCCTTTAAAATATCAATTCAACATGCAGTTTACAGCCGAAATTATTATTTCGTCTTTTAATGGTAATGATTACTAAAACTCGGAAGTTTAGTCAACATCAGGCGAAACAGTAATTGCTTACAAGGAAAGCAGAGTTTAAGATAGCCACCCAATTAAAGCCAAGTACAGTGAGCCAAGCCAACTAAGTTAACACTACTATTAGGGTCAGCAATAAATGTGTACAAGTACACAGATGATTCCAACTACAATTTAAGTCATATGTAAGAAAATATTTTATAAATTCAATAATAATAATAATAATAATAATGACAACAACATAATAATATCCGAAGTATTGAAGTGTTCTTGATATACTTAAAGAAATTCACTTTTGCTTTATATTTTTATGCTTTGAATTTTTGCTACAAATCACTAAGTTAGCTTTACTTTTAGAAGTATATGATTATTCTCTGGTTTGATAGCTTGAATCTCGTTTAAACAAGGAATGTAGCTAAAATTCACTTGTTTCATTATTCAATCTAGTTGTAGGTATATATCATTAACGCAAAATAATTTGAAATAATTCCACTTAATTTGTATTGAAGGTTAGCAATTTTTGATTTTAAAGACTAAGCATCATTTGATTTATTGGATTATATAATATATGTAATGTTTATTTAACTAAATATTTATTCACATGACAGAGTTATGAAATTTGTATGATATTTATTCAGAAACACATTTCAATATATTTTATATTTTTCTTAGATCTTTCTAAGAAGATAGAAGAAAATGTGAAAATATTTTATTTATTTATTATAATTCAATAAAATAAGTTTTGACTCCATCATAGGTAGAAACAAAGAAAAAACCATATTACCAGTAATGGGCCTTAACTTACTGAAGCAACACGTGAAAAGTCTATATTATGAACTGCGAATGTTCAAATACTCGAAACAGTAAATGGCCATTTCCTAGAGATCCTAATGAAGCAAAAGCTCAACCTTAGTTCCGTATATTTCTTGCTGCTATACGAACGAGTTTGGCTCAAAGAAAAGAGCGAATCGTCTTATCTCCCATATTAAACGAATTATTAAGATGCATGTCCTTGACACTTAAGTTTTGACGAAACGGCAAGGGAACGAGGATTAGGATGGGACCCTCAGGACACCGGAACAGAGCATCTAGGTAGGGAGGAATAAGGGGAGAGACCCAAAGTTTCGAACGATCTTCCAGGTCCAGATGTGTAAGTGTGGACGGGATCCCTAACAGCTATGGTTGGAACGCCTCCGACGCCGCCCTAGGCCCAATTCACGGGTAGCAAATTCCCGTAGGGAGCTTATAACCCGAATGCGTGGTCCCTGTGACGACGCCAAGATAAACTTTTACAATGGACAATCTACCATTCAGCCTCCAAAAAGCCGAACAGCATCAACTGGTCCTTCAACCCAGAAAGAGAAATGATTAGGAAATTATTGGAACAGGAAGCAGTTGCTCGGAAAATTCGGGGATATAATGATCCTACCCTGCATTCGTCTGGCGACCCGAGGAACCTCGCGAGATGTAGGCCAACTACGGGGATCGGTGCCTTGACCTCGCATATGCGGGCCACAAACGAAACCACCTGAGCCATCCTGCTCGGTAAGGGGACAAGGAGAGCGTATGCTATACCTAGTACCTTAGGGTAAGTAAAAATGTACTTTTACCTATAGACGCGAGCAGCACGTGCTCCCCCATCCCGTGAGAGCGGCAGGAGCAGTGGGCTCACTAGTCGTGTACAGACATTGCTCTCACCTCTAACTTATCAACCCTGCAGCGCTGTTAACTTACAATCCCTCAAACGATACCCCGCGATATTTGTAATATACTAACGCTATCCTAGCTTACTTCCGCCTTCATTCCCAACAAATCTCAAAGCTGTTGCTAGATCACACTACTGTGACAGATGGTACATAATTATGCTGAATGAATCTGACTTATTGCTTTGATTTGCACTAGTAAAAAACTGGAGAATATTTCAGCACTTTTTAAGTGATATATTGTCCTGAGCCACTTCTAGCTGTGAACTAAAAGAATTAAAGAAATCGAGGCGCTAAATGGGCTCTTGGAAACTGCAAAACCAACAGCTCCTCTTCCAATCTCTAATCTCACCAATCTATAATATACTATACATTCGACTTAACTGAAAATAAATAAACCGAGGCTAAGGTTTAGTGGAGGTGAGGGCAGAAATAACCAATTACCATAGAGCTCCATTAAATTATATATTTCTTCATTTAGACAACGGATATAATAAAAGTCCATGAAATTATATATTTCTGCATTTAGACAACACAAATAATAAGATTACTTTATTCTGTAGACTTAGCACTCGTATATATCGGCTCGGCTTCTCTGAAGTTAGTTTTTAGCGGTATTCCTTAATTGGTAGGTGATTGCTGGCGTGAATGCTCCAGCAATTTAATTTCCTTACCATATCCCTGTGGGGAGTTCCACGACATCATGTATACTGTCTGGAGGAGTTAGTAAACCCAATTCTGTCCTAGCCTGCCGTATATACTCTGGTCGTCCTCTGCCCCTTAATCTTGAAGTTTTCAGAGATTCATGGCGCCAAAGTGCTGAGCTAAGTTTTCCTCCGTTTCTTTAAACATGTTATCTGTTTCTTTGTATCACCCACATACCCACAATATTTACATTTTGAGCCTTGGCAGCACTGATTCCTGTAGGTGCCACCTGGTGTTTCCAATGGAAAATTTGACATTGTTGACTATAACCTACTTCAGATATTTTGTCAATAGAGCGTTATTTGTGTTATTTACAGTGACTTTAAAATTATGTATCAGTTAAAAGATTCAATTACCTCGTGAAAATGCTATGCAATAATTGATTATGATTTTCGACGCAGATTATAAAGACAAGAGTGCATTGACCAACTTACTACAATATTTGTGGTCTCGTCCTTTGCCACTGTGAAGCGCTGGTATCTGGAGTTTAATCGTGGTCGCCGTTCGCTCACTGACGAAATTCGTGAAGGTCGTCCAAAATCAGTTGTTTTGTCAGAAAACATTGTTGCTGTGCAAACACTGATAGATTAACATCGTTATGCCACATACTGTGAAATAGAGGCAGCCCTAGGAATTGTTTCCATCAACATATTATATAAAATATTGCCACACCATTTAGTTGTGAAAAAATGTACGTTCTTTCGATCCCACATAATTTAAGACAATCATAAAAGTATACTCGTGTCTATTGGTGCACACAAATGCTTAAGAAATACAATGGTAGGACTCCAAAACATGTATTTAAGATTGTAACAGGTGAAGAATGATGGATCTATGCAAATGAGCCGTAACTTAAGCAGCAGTCGACTGAGTGGGTGTTTCAATATGAACCAAATCCAACATAAGTTGTTCGCACTTGTTCGCTTGTTTTGTTTTGTTTTCAGAAGAACTAGTCGTAGTGCCTTTAGAGGATCTGAAATGGTGCACAGCTATTTGTTTGCAGGATAAGGAAAACAAACAAGTGTGGTCGGATCGTTCTTCATCAAGACAATGCGAGCGCTCACACATTTTGTCTAAGCACCAACTATTCGAACACCAAAAAATTCGAATTAATGGTCCATCCGCTGTACAGTCCAGATTTGGCATCCAATGACTTCTTTTTATTCCCGAGCATCAATAATAAAATGTGAGGACAACGATTTTCATTGGCAGAAGTAGCACTGATGCGTTCTAAAGCCATGTTTTGTAGGCGTCTCAACCAGGTTGGAAAATAATGCTATGAAAATGGTTCGAACGTATGCAAAAGTATAATGTTCATAATGGAGAACATTTCGAGGAACAATAAAGAAATTTTTAATGACAAGTTGCTGTTTTTTATTATTAGGCTCAAAGTATAAATAGGATCTCTTGTAATGAATCACACACGATTATTTATTTGTATTTCTATAATTATCATTTAGAAATAATTAATGTAATAGTAATTAAAATCACACAAAATATGATCTTTTTGAATTATGCCACACTTATAACACTGAAAATAGAAATATAGAGATATGATTAGAAATGGAAATATAGCTAGATTGCTCATTTCTTACCCAAAAATTCGATACCGAGGGTTCACCTAAAGTACATGTTTTGAGGAATCCTGAATTAAATAAAAAACTATTTTAGAAAAAGGCCAGTATGAACGTGCGTTAGCGTATGTGTGCACCCAACAGTTATTTGGCATCATTAGGAATTCAGCCCCTCCTCTATTAAGTACGCCGGACATAGCAATATGGAAGGAACCCCTCAGAAAGGACACAAGAGACTGCCTCACAATATATACTCTGGAAAACTTATAAAACAGAAACTAATTAGTCACCTTCGCAATTTGTACCTATATCTGTGTCGCAGAATATCTGCCAGACGACAGCGGAGGTTTTCTTCACACACGACTGTATCTAAGTTAGCATGCGATCCCTCTGCAATCTGGTGAACACTTGTACCTCGTCTTTTTTCCAAAGTGACTTGGATCACCTCTGGATTGTTATAGTGGAACCATTTGCTTGACTTCTTTGTGTTGTTTGGAACAGTTGTAACATGACATTAGGCTGTGGGATTTAAACATTAAAAATGCACATTACTAGAGAGAATTTACTTTCAAACATGCAGTTATGATGATAATGAAATTGAGTTTAGCTACTTAATCTCTTGATTAATCTCATAATTTTAATTCAAATGAGGTGTACACAACTTTGTTTAGCTTAACGTTTCTTTGATGTTATTTCATACAAGTTTTTAATTTCCTTTCGTCTACTAATGTCTGCATTTACCGAAAACCATCTTCTAAATTTCTGATACATTTAACATATATATATATATATATATATATATATATATATATATATATATTCATTTTCAGGTTTATTTAATAGACCCTTGAAAATAACAATATTTTGAGGCACAAGTTAGATGCTATTTTTTCCAAATAAATGATCAAACGTTTAAAATTTAGCTGAAAAGTATATAACATTTTTATGTACGATAGTATTTTTCTGGGTATTTTAACACTGTAAAGTGCTGAGTATTATAGTTCTTTTTTTAATGTGCATATTATTTTTAAGTAAGTTTTTAACAAGTTAAGGATAAACTCCATTGCTAATAACAACATAGTAATATGATGTAATTATTTCTGCAATTCCTCATTTGTGATAGGCATATGTTAAGTAATATATGATTTATACTATACAAAAGTGCGTGCTGGTCAGATATTGGGTTAAAATTGTTCTATATGCATATGCTGTCTGAAAATTCCAAATTCACCTATTCTTTTGTGGGAAAATGTGTTTAAAAATGGTAAAAAATTATTTTTTGGTATTTTTATGTAACCTTAATTTTGACCCTTGCAGTAACTATATTTGGTGTCTGTTGCATATTGTATAACAGCAAACATATCTTTACATATCTAAATAAAATGTGAAAGATTTAAGGATGAGAAGTTGTGAATTTAACTTCCAAATCACGTAAGTAAAGGTTTGCTAAGAAAGAATAGTACTGCCAATAGATTATACGTTTATTTATGAAAGTTCTTACTAAGCTTTGAGAGATACAATACAGTGTCAAAGCAGTCAGCTCTTGAATTTTATTTGCTTCTATAGTATTATTAGTTAACCAATTCATTTAGCAGAGCAGCTGCACTTTCAGCTGGAAGGTAAGTAAACAAAAATGAAACCTCAAGAGGTAGAAATAAATCCTCTACATTAATAGTTAGGTTATTTTATAAAGTATTTATAACTGCAACTAGAATTACTTGCTCTACAAAATGATGCAATCAAAAAGGTTCGAAAGAAAAAGTTTGGAAGCTATTTAACAATTTGGCTAAATACTCATTTTCCAAATTGCGACAATCTGCGTCACATTTAATGGCAATGTTTAGCTCCACATACATTTGCGACCATCTTATCTAAAATTAACAATACATATTAAAGGCATAGTTGCTATAGCATACATTTGCGACCATCTTATCTAAAATTAACAATACATATTAAAGGCATAGTTGCTATAGCATACATTTGCGACCATCTTATCTAAAATTAACAATACATATTAAAGGCATAGTTGCTATAGCATACATTTGCGACCATCTTATCTAAAATTAACAATACATATTAAAGGCATAGTTGCTATAGCATACATTTGCGACCAGCTTATCTAAAATTAACAATACATATTAAAGGCATAGTTGCTATAGCATACATTTGCGACCATCTTATCTAAAATTAACAATACATATTAAAGGCATAGTTGCTATAGCATACATTTGCGACCATCTTATCTAAAATTAACAATACATATTAAAGGCATAGTTGCTATAGCATACATTTGCGACCATCTTATCTAAAATTAACAATACATATTAAAGGCATAGTTGCTATATCATACATTTGCGACCATCTTATCTAAAATTAACAATACATATTAAAGGCATAGTTGCTATAGCATACATTTGCGACCATCTTATCTAAAATTAACAATACATATTAAAGGCATAGTTGCTATATCATACATTTGCGACCATCTTATCTAAAATTAACAATATATATTACAGGCATAGTTGCTATATCATACATTTGCGACCATCTTATCTAAAATTAACAATATATATTACAGGCATAATTGCTATATCATACATTTGCGACCATCTTATCTAAAATTAACAATATATATTACAGGCATAGTTGCTATAGCATACATTTGCGACCATCTTATCTAAAATTAACAATACATATTACAGGCATAGTTGCTATAGCATACATTTGCGACCATCTTATCTAAAATTAACAATACATATTAAAGGCATAGTTGCTATATCATACATTTGCGACCACCTTCTCTAAAGTTAACAATACATATTACAGGCATAGTTGCTATATCATACATTTGCGACCACCTTCTCTAAAGTTAACAATACATATTAAAGGCATAGTTGCTATATCATACATTTGCGACCACCTTCTCTAAAGTTAACAATACATATTACAGGCATAGTTGCTATATCATACATTTGCGACCACCTTCTCTAAAGTTAACAATACATATTAAAGGCATAGTTGCTATATCATACATTTGCGACCACCTTCTCTAAAGTTAACAATACATATTACAGGCATAGTTGCTATATCATACATTTGCGACCACCTTCTCTAAAGTTAACAATACATATTAAAGGCATAGTTGCTATATCATACATTTGCGACCACCTTCTCTAAAGTTAACAATACATATTAAAGGCATAGTTGCTATAGATGTACGACGATGATTTTGTTTCTTTATAACGGATATCTGTGTCAGTCTTAGCAGCACATACTGTTAGAGGCGTCCAAAGTAAAACATATCACTGAAATAGAAAAAAATGCAACACTAGACATAGACGGGGAATGCCTTTCGCTTACAAGCATTCTATTACGGTACATAGCAGCATTCCCCAATGTGTCTCACGACGTACAATGAGTTGCTGAGTCTTCACCTGTGTTCCATTAATTTTTACGTGCCTATGTTAGATTATCGTGTAAAATTGTATTTTAATTGGACTTGAAAATGCTAGACAGGCTAATTGATTTATACTAGATGCCTATGTTAGATTATCGTGTAAAATCGTATTTTAATTGGACTTGAAAATGCTAGACAGGTTAATTGATTTATACTAGTTGCCTATGTTAGATTATCGTGTAAATTCGTATTTTATATGGACTTGAAAATACTAGACAGGTTAATTGATTTATACTAGATGCCTAAGTTAGATTATCATGTAAAATCCTATTTTATATGGACTTGAAAATGCTGGAAAGGTTAATTCATTTATACTAGATGCCTATGTTAGATTATCATGTAAAATCTTGTTTTATATGGACTTTAAATGCTGGAAAGGTTAATTGATTTTTACTAGATGACTATGTTGGATTATCATGTAAAATCTTGTTTTATATGGACTTAAAAATGCTGGAAAGGTTAATTGATTTATACTAGATGCTGAGGCAATATTTTTATATTATTCACAATATCTGCCGACATTTTATGAGCTTTAATGTCATGTTTGTGATATTTGATGTTCAGTTGTTTTAGTTTCTTTGCTTCCGAAGTTGAAATCGCTGGATGCAAATTTTTATTATTCCTTGTGCTTTCGT
This sequence comes from Hymenopus coronatus, assembly GCA_030762935.1. Taxonomy (NCBI): domain Eukaryota; kingdom Metazoa; phylum Arthropoda; class Insecta; order Mantodea; family Hymenopodidae; genus Hymenopus; species Hymenopus coronatus. Next base: position 3,410,344 of record CM060890.1, on the reverse strand, counting down.
CGCATATAAGTGTTTTGATTTTCTCGATGCGAATTTTTTTCAACAGTATCTATAGTTACGTGTTGATTTTCTGGCTGGTGACGCCAAGTTATCAAGAAGAAGGAGGCTTCTTCACGCTTAATGGAAAGGACCGCTTAGAGATAACGCGTAAAAATGCTTTCGCGTTGAATTATACGCGCACATGGATTCACAGTGTTTAAAAAAGTAAAAATTGCATAGAGCGATTGCAGTTTCTCTTTGGAATTGTAAAAAATAACTACAAAAGTAAACTGCGATTCCACAAAGATCCTAGCGACTTATTATTTAAGAAGCCGGCAGGTAGTCTGGGTCTGTGAAGCCCAATAAGCCCGATAAAAACGCCCTGAGAAGAGTCAATTGCTACACAAGGTCAAAAATAGACTTTTAATTCAACATTTAACGAGGCCTTTACTTATGCTTCAATGCCTATGTTAGATTATCATGTAAAATCGTATTTTATATGGACTTAAAAATGCTGAAAAGGTTAATTGGTTTATACTAGATGCCTATATTAGATTACCATATAAAATCGTATTTTATATGGACTTAAAAATACTGGAAAGGTTAATTGATTTATAATAATTGACTATGTTGGATTATCATGTAAAATCGTATTTTATATGGACTTAAAAATGCTGGAAAGGTTAATGGATTTATACTAGATGTGCTGATAATTGATATACCTATGTTGAACAAAATATCTTTCTTTAATTGTTATTCCGCTAAGACCAAAACGTTTCCCTTGTACAATAAAGCACCTTTCATTTTATTTTACCTATGTATATTGTCTTAAGTAAAAAATCTGATGTGTTCCATTCACATATTCACCAACTTTCTCTACATCTCTGTAACATATTATTGCTAATAAGCTTATTCTTATGCCTACTGATACTAATGCTTCCAGATAAATATTATCAGAAACAGTCTATGTACTTAGTTCCTTATAAACAGAAGGGAATGCACTAGGCAAAACCGACAGTCAAATATTTTAAACTGTGATTGGTATACTATTGAAATCTGTTACTTTGCATGGCCAGGAGTTGACAAGTTTCCGTATAAGAGAAGTAAAAAGTATTTTAAAACTGAAAGCAATAACAAGGAATATCTCGAAAACGGTCAACACAATGAAAAAATATGTAGGTTATAAATTCTGTGTTTTAAGGAGATCTTCATGTTGTGTGTAGTATTTTTTGTCTTTCTCTTACGGTTTGCTAGTTATGCAAAATTCAGTTAGGCGAAACCTCGGCATGGAACTTTTGAGTGGAATACAATACCTTCATTCACGTTGCGCGTAGGTGCTAGGCGGAATCATGTAGAGTATGTATGACCAGTCTTATGATAGTTTGAGACAATGTAATTTAAAATAAATCCTGAGACAACCATCCTTTTTGAAAAATCTGCCTACGTACCCCCAAGCGTGTAAACAACACGCAATTGCTGTGTGGCAATGTACTGCTGGGAAAGGGAGAAAAATAAGCTACACCTGTCTGATAGGGAACTGACCCCACTTCGTGCGTCACCAGCACGTGCTTCTCTAGGGAATCACTAAAGCTTTACAACTAAGGTTAACCTGTAAGACTATCGTTAAATCTCCTTGGTCTGGAGCAGAGCACGCTGGTTTGTCTGTTGGCAAACTGGCAATAGATTACAATGTAAGAACTATGTGCTTCAGGATACCATAACCAATTGTTACGAGCAAGGAGTGTAAATTCAGATTCGAACAAAAGAATTGTAGGATTGAGAGTATTTTGTCTCGAAATCTTGAGAATGTATCGTAACGGAAGAAGTAAACCCAAAGGAAACATTACTTCTTTTAGATAAACTTTCAACCTGCAGCAAAAGTGTTACTACTAATATATTTATTATTATTATTATTACCTATTACTAAGTTTTCTTTCGTTGACTCTATAGCGTGAGGACCAGGATATGTATATCAAAAAGTCTCATGTATTTCATTCTCATCATTTTCTCTACATCTCGGTAACAAATTATTGTTAAAAAACATAATTCACTAATTTATGCTAATCGGGATAAACATTAGCAGAAATAATTTTATTACTTACTTTCCTGTACGCATAAAGGGAACAAGGGATTAAACCAGACTAAAGCAATACTCAAGTGTTTTCGAAGCTTGTTGCCATGTAGATAAAATCCGTTTCTTTGCATTGCCAGGAGTTGACAAATTACCGTATGTGAAAAGTTTAAGCATTTCAAGTAATACGTCAAAATGGTCAACTCTAGGAAAAAATGTATATGACATAAATTATGCGTTTTAACGGAATCTTCATTCCTGTGTAGCACATTTTTTCCCATCTTTTACGGTTCACTAGTTATGTAAAATTCAGCAAAATCCAGAAAAAGGAAGTCTTCAGAGAATATTTCCAGAAAATTCAAGATATACATTTGTTTAATAATATACGGTATTTTAATCCATTTTTGAGAAAATAAAAATTTTTAAAAAAATGTCCATGTAAAGGGTAGTTTGGAGTGGGGCATTTTCCTCAAAATCTTTGTGTCGCACCTTTGATGATACTAAAAGTAAATTCCAAATTTGATATTTTACTGACTTTTCATTTTTGAGAAATGTGTTCACGAACACACGGACATACACACACACACACACACACACACACACACACACACACACACACACTCGGACTCTATAGCGTTTTAAAAACTCATTTTTTGGATACAGACTCTAAAACGTGTATTTCCAGTGAAATCCTAGTATTGTATTTTTGGGTGGAATACAATAGCTTCTTTCTACACTTGTTCATAATACGTGTAGAGAGAGTAAAAATAGAACAAAGTATTGTACTCTCCTTTTACTTAGAAAAGTTTCAATTTTACTTTCTCTACACATACTATTACATAGTGTATCGAGAAGGTATTGTAATGCACCCAAAAATTAGATATCGGGATTTCACCGGAAATGTTTTGAGACCCCCTAAATCCAAAATAAGCAGTTTTAGAAAAATGACTGTGTGGGTCTATCTATCTCTCTGTCTGAGTGTATGTGTGTGTGTGTGTGTGTATGTGTGTGTGTGTGTCTGTGGGCAGCATAGCTCAAAAACGAAAAGACCGTTAAAAACCAAATTTGGTATTTAGGTTTGGTATCTTCCAAGGATCCGATACGAAGATATTCAAGAAAATCCTCCTACCCACAACTACCCTTTACATGGAACTTTTTTCTAAAATTTTGATTTTCTTAAAAATGGCTCTAACGATTTTGATTTAAATGTCATATATTAAAGACATTTACCTGACAAATAAAATGTATATCTTGAATTTTCTGGGAACAGTCTCTGAAGTCTACTTTATTCTGGATGAATTTTGCGGAATTTCGCATAACTGCTAGTCCGTAAGAGATGGAAAAAGTGGAGCACATTAGAACACACACTTTATGATATATACATTTTTTTCATGGAGTTGATGGTTTTTAAGATATTCCTTGTGTTTAGTTTCAGCTTTAAAAAACTTAACTTTTCTCTACAGGAATTTGTCAACTCCTGTCCATACAAATAAAGGAACTTCAGTCACATAGCAACCAGCTTTTGACTGTCACCTTAACCTATGGTACTCCCTTATTTCGCTTATACTTACAAGGAAGCAAGCTATTTCTGCTATTTTTCCTCAATTAGCACGAAAAATAGAGGTATAAGCTTTTTAACAATAATTGGTTGCTGAGATGTAGAGAAAGTCATATGAATGGAAAACATCAGATTTTTAAACTTACATTTTATTACATAAATTAAGAACTTGGTTAATTAAGTAATTGGTATCCAAACGTGAACTATCTCAGTTGTAATATGTATATGTTTTCTAATTTATTTCTGTAATAAGTATGCATCACATTGTTGAATTATAATTTACTAAATGGTAATAACACGATAAATGGAGGGGAACACCTCGCGCAATGCAACTTCGACAGATCTATTGTAGCTATCCCCCTAAGAGGGAGAAATCAAATGATGGAACCACAGGCAGACGTGTGGAAGCTCCTAGCCGATGACCCGTTGGTGGCGATCAAGCGACCCGTCGTATTGGCAGCCTGCAATGTCCAGAGGGAGTATTGTTCCCACTGAGCATGCATTCAGGCCATCTCACTGCACTGACATACACCACAACCTATAAGCATAAACATAAACAAATAAAATAAAAATAAAAATCAAGTCACCAGCACCTGATATTTAAATCGGTACGTGTATTGTAAAATTCATCATTTTATTAATTATAATAGCTTCATTTTCATCTTGAACAAGGATTAGACCATCGCGCTTGTTCAATCTTCAAGAGCTGAAAAGGTAATCTCTACTCCTGTAATCTTTGGGCCCATAATTGAACGATATTTTCGGGAATCTACAATCTCATTAGCATTCAGCTATAATACCTCATATGCTATTATTGCACAGATAATTTAATATAGCTATTAAAATCACATTAAAGAAGAAAAATAAACAAAAAATGGCTCCTCCTAAGTCAAAATAAATGTTCAACAATTGCATTTCACCTGGTAACACTAAAATAAATATCTTTCTGCAGCCTGCTAACTATAAAAGCTAAATAAAAAACAAAATATGCGTCGGAAGCCAAAAAACCTATAAGTGAGAGCCAGCACCTCTAGCACTAATATACTATTATTAAAATGATAGATCTTAAATACTTTCCTCTTCTACCGCAAGAAGAATATAAAGTCTGTTGCACCACAAAGATATCTTTCCTTTGTTTTAGGTCGTAAACTCAACGTGAAATTTGTGATTTTTACTGAAATGCTTGTTTGAATGCTTGCATTCTTGCTATATGCTGGCATTATATGTTTTGAATCTGTACTCTAATTTATTTCCTTCGTATTTGTATATTTAGGGTATAATCAATTTCTTGATCAATCTGAAAGATGTTTACATTCTTCTTTGTAGAACCTACTGATCATATCCTGTCTTGTTTTTTATTTAGGCTTCCCGGATAGTCCCACACATTTCCTTACACATATTCAGCTTTTGATTAGGATCTGTCTTTTGATCACAGGAAATATCGTTTAATCCGGCAGGATCATGTTAGCGTAATAATAATATGAGTGATTTTTTTTTGGTAGTGTTTAACGCCCGCTTTAACTACTTCTGGCACTGCAGGCGGTGACACTGATGATACATGAATGCGATGGCGGGGGAAACCGGAGTACCCGCAGAAAACCCGCTTCAGAGCCGCTTTGTCCACCACAAATCTCCCACGCGGTCGCTTTGGATCGAACCCCGGTCGTCTAGGTGAGAGGCAAGTGGTCTAACCACTCGGTCACGGCGCGTCCACATGAATGAATAAGTGTATTTATTGAAATAACAGTATCATACCCTGAGCTTCATCAATCGCACTCAGACCCTACGAGTTTTTGTAATACACAAAATAGCAAGCAATATTTATTTTTTATATTTAAAAAAAAACTTAAATTCACAGCACAGGGTACACCTTATTCAAATGCATTAATGTACTATTCTACTATAACAGACAAATACCCCAAACAGAGATATATGCACATAATACTAACACCACAACACAATGACATAAACCATATGTATGCAAAACATTATATTCACTTTTGTTTAACAATTCTTATCGCCCCCCTCCACTTCTTCCCTATTGCCAGCCTTCGCCGACCTCAGCTGTCTTGCCTTAAGTAGAAATTTACCTAACCCGACGGCGTCTTCCGTGCCTGTCAGTAGTGTCCAAAATTCTTTTAGCTCTCGTACATTCTCGGTGGCAAAGGATGGCGGTAAATATTTTTTCCTCCATTCCTCGTACCGCTACATCTTGTCAAGATATGAGTTCACGACTCTTCCTCCTTGTAAATGGAGCAGATTCCCATACCATTCTCGTCAGTAATTTTTTTGGTAGTGTTTAACGTCCACTTTTACTACTTGTGGTACCGCAGGCGATAGAACTAATTTTTATCATCCGCCTTGCTCCTAATCTAATCCACGCGAGCACCTCTCTAATGAGTTTGGTACTTATTTTGATGTATTACTCCATACCCCACTCCGATTTTAGCCCAGACTGTACTTCTCCGTGCATTGCGCAACTATTTGCCGTCTATCAATCTCACATAGCCGGTTCCTAATTTTTCTCCAAATACTCCGTCTGTTCGCCTGCCCGGCTATCCAAATGTATGCCATCCCAATGGTTTCCAACTCTTTCTTTAATTTTGATATCCACGTCGAATTACCTTTCATTCGAAACTGTTCACGGTAGCAGACTGCTCTAATTAGAGATCGGTTTCCGTGAACGATTCTCATCCAATATTTAACTGCTCTGATTTTGCACTCTATCGCTTCACCTTGCGCCCCGAATTCGCTCATTATTCCGCAGTTGACCGTACCCCTAGTTGGGTAGCTACTTGATCCAGACTCCCTGTTTGTTCTCACCTCCATTTCTCCTCCATATGTTATCGTGGATCTAACTGTCGCTTTGTATACAGTTTCCATTCAGGTTATGGATATATTCGGAATTCTACAGCGTATCTGGAGAGCTTCCGCAGCTTTCACCCTTGCCTTGTGTTTCGTGATATCAGTGTGTTTTTTTCCAGTTTTCGTTCATCGTAAAAGTGAGTCCTAAGTACCCAAAAGCTTTAACATTAACCAGTATCTGCCTGCACATGTCCACGTCTCCTCCTTGCTATAAAGTTATTGCCTTAGTCTTATTCACATTAACTGTCTTAAGTTTGTCCAGACGTCGTCGCAATCCGTTAACTGTCGTAGAACACAACATTAAATCGTCCGTGTATAAAAGTGCTGGGATCAGAAAATTTGCTACTACTGGTGCTTCGATGTTTTCTGCTATCATTACATCAGTAATATCACCACAAAGATATGAAATAACAAGGGAGATAAAATACACCCCTGTCTCACTCCCCTATAACTTGGATAGCTCTCCGACACGCTGTTTCTGTTGTACTTTACATAGAAGTCGACATTTTGATAGATTGCCTGCCACGCTCTAATCATTTTACTTGACAATCCCTTTCTGCGTAGTTTATGCCATAATGCATTTCGATGATAGAGTCAAATGTCTTCTTAAAGTTCACAAATGCACAACGAAGCTTTCCTGCTTAATTATCATATGTTTTGCCCTTAAAGTGTCTAATATAAAAGGGACATCTATGGTACTGTTTTCTTCTCTGAAATCCATTTGAAATTTTGAAACTTTGCTTATTTTTTTTTTTATTTTTTTTTTTTTTGGTAGTGTTTAACGCCCGCTTTAACTACTAATGGCACCGCAGGCGGTGACACTGGTGATACATGAATGATGATGGAGCACCGGTGGAATGCGATGGCGGGGGAAACCGGAGTACCCGGAGAAAACCCGCCCCAGCGCCGTTTTGTCCACCACAAATCTCACATGCGGTCGCTTGGGATCGAACCCCGGCCGTCTAGGTGAAAGTTTGCTTAATTTAGATTCCTAGTCCGGGTATATAACACTCTGTAATAAATGTTCTACATAATTGGGCAAAGAGTATTCCCCTATAGTTATTGGGATTCCCAATACCTCCCGTCCATTTATAAATGGAATGAATTGAGCCCTTTCTCCAACAGGTGGGGTAATTCCCCTCAAGAGACAATCTGTTGCATATCTGGAATATGCTCCCACCAAACTCATTAACATTGGCAGCGGCTTTAAAAAGTAATATAATATAGTAATTTTGGATGGTTGCCTTGTCCCATTGCCATTTGAAAAATAATAAATTTAATTTATACACTACTATTCATCGGCATTTACTATCATCTACAATATATTTAAAGTTTCCCTTTTATTTACATGCTATTTGTGCAATTCTGTATTTTAATTAGTAGTTACTTCAATTTTTGCCTATACCATCATCACTACTCATTTCGGTCAAATCGTTACCCCTTTTTACACTCTTTTATCTTAATATTTCATCATTAGAATAAATATTACAAGTTACATATTTTTACTTTTTCTTACTTCACTTGAACCATAATGTTGTTTATTTTTCACCACTCACTTCACATAAACCCTAACATTTTAATATCTTCTATTCGTCTCAAAAACAATTCCTCTTGCCGTTCAAATACATAGCATATAAAACGTATATCTTGAAATAGCTTCCAAAGTGCCTTAGATCTGATAGGAATATTTTATAATATTTTATAACTGGCATACTTAAGGCGTTAGACGAAAATGTATTGTAAAAATCTGATGTTTTACACTCACATGACTTTCTCTAGGTGTTCTACAAAACTTCTTACATAAGATTGTTCTTCTTTCCGCATCTTGCTAATCGAAGTACTCATTAGCACAATGTTCTTATTATTAGTTCCTTATAAGTAGGAAAAAAACAAGGGAATACACTAGGCTAAAGCCATAGTCAAATGTTTTAAAAGCTGTCGTTATGAGATTGTCATTACAAATCCCTTCTTTTCTTGGCCAGGAGTAGAACAAAGAAAACCGCACACTCCCGTCTGAGAAAGGTGTAAGTACTTCACAACTGAAACTAATAACAAGGAATACCTCGAAAACTGTAAGCTCCACGAGAAAAATGTACATAACATAACATAGCAATTTTAACAAGACCTACATTTTTTGTAGGCAAGTTTTTGTCTATGTCTTACGGTTTACTAGTTATGCCAAATTAAGCAAAATTCATCCAGAATAAACAGGTCTTTAGAAGCTATTCCCGAAAAATTCAAGATATACATATTATTTGACAGCTAAATGTCTTTAATATACGATATTTTGATAAAAATCGTTAGAGCAATTTTTAAGAAAATTAAAATTTTCAAAAAAAGTTCCATGTAAAGGGTAGTTTGGGGTGGGAGGATTTTTCTCAAGATACTGAAGATACTGAACTTAAATACCAAGTTTGGTATTTTAGCTACTTTTCGTTTTTGAGTTATCGTGTTCACAGACACACGGACACACGGACACACACACACACACACACACACACGGACCTTTTTCTCAAAATGCTTTTTTAGGATACAGGGGGTCCTAAAACATGTATTTCTGGTGAAATCTCGGTAACGAATTTTTGGGTGGAATGCAATACTTCTCTATCCCTATGTACATTCTACATAAGGGGCTTGAGAAAGTAAAAAACAATAGAAATTTGTTTTAGTCTTTGTATCACATTACTGAGATGTTCTTTGTTAATAGATAGAAGTATTAAATATTTTGTCATTCATTGAAGATCCTGTCGATTTTCAATCTGTTCTCATGATTGCGTTGAAAGGCCAACATATGGCGTACAAATGTTTGATGATAGCTATCCTTGTATGATAACGCAATGTGAAATGTAACCATTTCTGTAAAGATTTATTGTTCTATTTAAATCCCTGCCGCCTTTAACTGCATGGGCACTTCCCTCTAGAATATGTTGCCTATCACAAAGACGTTAACTCGCGTACTCATGTTGTTTTCAATTTTTATTTTAAATTTAACATTAGATCACACACTTTCATGCTCTCAGGCCCTGGGTAGGATAGTGAATAATATAAGATAGAGAAAAATTCTTACCTCAGACCGGGAATCGAACCCGAGACCTCTTGCACGTAGTCAGATACTCTAACAACTGAGATATGGCGCCAGGCTCTGCAAAGCTTTATCTCTATTAAAATGAATTTACGTACTTTTATCCATCTTTTTCTTAAATAGGAAATCGTTACTCGCTTTGTTTTATCCTGGTCATACAAAGAGAAGGGAATTTCAATTGTATTACATAGCAACCGACTTTTAAAAGATTTGACTACTGCCTTAGAGTGGTGAATTCCCTTGTTTCCGTTTTGCTAAGAAGAAACTAAGTAATTTATAACAATTTATGCAATGGTTTCCTCAACAAGAATGAAGTGAAGAGAAGAATAACCTTTATTAAGAATAATTTGTGACAGAATAGGTAGAGCAATTCATATGAATTGAACATATGATTTTTTAAAATTGCTTTCTTATCGATTCAGTGTCCTAAGAACATATATTTTCGGTGAAACCGCGTTATTGAATTTTGGGAGGAATACAATAGCTTCCGTACTTATTATGTACATTGTGTGTACAAGGTAGAGAAAGTATAACTATTGTGTCAATGCTGTACGCGGACCTGACCGCTCTCAGGTTCGCGGCTGGAGTTAAAACGTTAGTCCTCACCTAGGAAGCGTAAACAACAGGGAAGAGGATGTAACATGATCCTATGGAAACGCCATCCTCTCTATTGTTTTGCAAGCTTCGGTTCCTACTACCTTCTAGAAGCTTCCAGGAACCACTGTGACGTCATTTTCTTGCTATTAAAGCAGGAAATAGTGCATTGCTTTGCTGTCAAGGAAAGCAGTGCCGGCTAGCGGGGAGACCTGAAGGGATATAGGTACGGGGTGGGGGAAGCCAGTGTTGCAGATCTGGTCGGAGTACAACTGGATGGTCACCCGTCCGAGTCGTGACCATGCCCGATGCTGCTTAACTTGGCGGGTAGAACAATAAAGGGAGAGGCGGCCGGAAAACTACCATCCCAAGGCGTCCTTGGGAAGGCGGTAGCTTACGCGTCTCCTTGGTAGCGTGTGGTCGTAAAGACCGAGAGTGTTCACCTGGGGATTTGGGTGGGGAACAAGTTTAGTGTATATTGTGCGAGCTCTTTCTCGCACAACGTCCACTATGTAAGGGATTCCGGAGTGGGAATGGAGAATGTGGGACGGGGATCTGCGGTCTGTGCCGTATATCATCCTCAATGCCCTGTTCTGCACGGCCGGCAGCCTGCGGATGGTGGAACGAGCCACCGAACCCCAGACAGCCCGCAAGCGGCTGGCCAAGGTAGCAGCATCGGGCCTGGTCCCTCTCTGGGTGGGTGGCCACTCGGATAGGTAACCCAGCCCGCGCCGGCTGCACAGAGGGAACACCCTGCCCAATTAGTTTGACAAAGACAAAAACGCTTGCATAAGACTACATCTTTTATATCACACGGGTAAATCCGCAAGAAAAGCGGATAGGTACCGTGGTGATTTGCCCCCGCCCGAGTACACTCGGGCGACTAGTTCCTGCTCCTGGCTCCTGGCTCCTGCTTTGCTGTGTTGTCATTTGTTCTGTGTCGGGACTGATTGGAATGTTATCGCGCAGTGGCGCGCGAGCCATGGGCCGTGTGCAGCCATGGATTGTCAACTGTCTTACGTCGAATGAAATATTTGGAGCATTGAACTTAATTGTCTATTTGTAAATAATTGTTGAATCAATAAAGAAATTTGTTACAATATGGTTTCGTAAAAATAGCTTCTATAGACACTAATAAGTTATAGAGGATAGATAAAGTTATGTCGAGAATTTTTACTTAATATGAATTGAACAATGCTAAAGTAAAGCATGTATAGCAAAGCCTAGAAATGAGAAACAGCTGTTCGCAGTGCTGTCAACCGTTTTTCCTTTCTTGACAATGCACATAATAGGAAAAGAAATTGTTTTATTCCAACCAAAATTCGGTATTGAAATTTCACCGAAAATACATGTTTTGAGACCCCTTGGCTCTAAAAACTTTTAGAAAAAAGACTTGTGTTTTTGTGAGTGTAATATTAAAATTCAAATATAGTTTTACTTAGCTTTAAATCACCCCAATTAACACACTTCAATATATGTGTCTGTGGACAGCACAATTTAAAATGGAAAAGTCGGTTAAATATCCTCCAAGGATGCGAAAAAAGTTTTCAGGAAAAACAGCATCTACCAATCTACGACTTACATAAATATTTTTCGAAAATCTTGGACTTTAAGTTAAAAAAACTAATATCCTTCAAAGTTATAAATAAAGAAAATTTATCTTTAAGTCCAGCTTCAGTGTAAATGAAAATCTTAACTTTAAGTTTAATCATAAAGATAAATATATCACAACCTAAGATAAATTTTATTATACCTAGGACACTACAAATCATCATTTTTATTAAACTAAAGACTTCGGATAGATGGTAGTGCAATAAAACATAAACATAAATATATCACAACCTAAGATAAATTTTATTATACCTAGGACACTACAAATCATCATTTTTATTAAACTAAAGACTTCGGATAGATGGTAGTGCAATAAAACATAAACATAAATATATCACAACCTAAGATAAATTTTATTATACCTAGGACACTACAAATCATCATTTTATTAAACTAAAGACTTCGGATAGATGGTAGTGCAATAAAACATAAACATAAATATATCACAACCTAAGATAAATTTTATTATACCTAGGACACTACAAATCATCATTTTATTAAACTAAAGACTTCGGATAGATGGTAGTGCAATAATTTTTTTTTCAAAAATGCCTCTAACGATATTTATTAAAATACCGTATGTTCAAGATGTTTTCATGACTAAAAAAGATGTATTTTTGGAACGTTATGGTAATAGCCGCTGAAGACCACTTCATTCTGGATGATTTTGCATAACTGGTAAACCGTAAGAGATGGACAAAAACTTACTATACCAAACATCCAAATATACTGATTTCGATAAGACACACATTTATCTCCTGTGCAACTTTTTTGTAAAGTTAATAGTTTCCGAGATATACCTTGTTATTGGTTTCATTTTTAACTTCTTGAACCTTACTCAAACGGGAAGTCATATTTCGCTTTACATTTTTTCTTTTACTTCTGGCCATGCAAAGAGAACCGAATTCAACTGTTTCACTTAGCGGCCAGCTTTTAAAAGATCTAACCTTCACTTTAACCAGTATATTCTGTTATTCCCCTTCTACTTGGAAATAGGTTAGTAATAATATATTATGCTAATGTTTATTTTAATTAGCATGAAGAAAATAAAAGAATATTCTTTTATAAAAATAGTTTCTTTTTTTTTTGTACAAAAGGCAGCAAAAGTCTTGTGAATGGAACACATCACATTTTAAAAGAGGCGGAAATCATTCAGGAAATTATCTCCTATCTTTGACCTGAATTTTTCGCTCAGTGATGCTTACAGATACCTTTTAAATCTAATTTTATGGACTTGTTGGACTATGCTGGACTGATTTTGGATTTAAGAACAGAAAATTGGTCGAAAAGAGAGACACTCTCTTTAAGGAAACTCCAATCTCTTATTTGTCTATGCATATGCTCCCTGTAAACTTAGTATATCATACTATATATCCAGAATATATAAAATATGTTATTACAATAACTAATCATTTTCTTTTCAAATTAGCAAGACATTAATTAAATACTTTGAAAGTAAATGTGCACAGAAATTCCTTTGTAAGTATTCTTTTTAATATCATATGACGCCTTCAAGGAACGACGAAATATTATTGTTTCAGAGTTAGTTCACGTGACGTGATATACAAAGCTCTATTTATTTACTGAACACAGCTCGGTCGCTTTGGAATATGCTTCCCCTGAAATGGGGTTTTTGTAAATCAAGATTGATTACCGTCCACCGTGGGATTTGAAGGAGCCTCTCTTCTCTTACTATTTTTCAGGGCTCGAAGACTGACAGGAAAATATAAAAATGGTTTGGTGAGAAATTCAGTGGCTTTGTGAAACAATCCTCTTTCATAACAACAGATGTAGCCATATATAATAACATCACATGCAGAAAAACTAATGCATTAGCACTTTAGAGATTCTAGAGGGCTATAAACATTATAGCAAAATATTTTTAATGTAACAATTCTCTTAAGATAAGAAAAAATACAAGCTAAATGCTTTAGGTTATATAATCAAGTGATTCGGCCCCATAGTAACGTGTGAGGCTGATGTTCGATCGCTTACTGACCTTTCAAGAGCTTCCATGGCTGATAGGAAACGAGTACTAGCGTGGTTTCCCTTCTATCACGATTTTCTTACTCAGAACTGAGTTTCCATCTCATGTTTCAGGGGTGCTAATAGTTTCGTGGTGTGAGGCGGATGCTTGCTCCAACGAAACAGCATTCCTTGCCTGATGGAGCGGGTGTTTCTTTTTGTCTTCTGAAGTGATTCTCACGTTACCTTGGTGTGTATGTCATCGCAATTGGAAACCTTGAGAAACAAAGCAGAAGAACGGCGCGACGTATTAGGAGACTTCGGAACGTGACGCATCGATATCTGGTAAACTCGAGATTTGTTTAGAAGAGCCCAGTATCTTCGACAAGTTTCCAGCTATAAAAGAAGGAAGGATTGTAGTTGTTATACTTTGTTGTGAGTGACTGAAATGTTAGTTCGCAGCGGCACACGAGCCATGGGCGGCATGCAACTGTGAACGTCGAATGAATTATTTACAGCCGTGAATTTGTTTGTAAGTACATTTTGAGTCTCTAAAGACATTTGTTACACTAGTGTCAGGAGTGAAATATTTATGCCAAGACGGAGAACATGATAAAAGCTTGTTGGCCAAAATTAAGGAAATTCCAGAAATGAAATCAGCAATGGAAAAAAGGAGAAAAAGGATGACCTGGAATCGGGTATGGAAGAAATGAAAATCAGAATGGAAACTGATGGAGGATATAATGGAGTCGGCAATAAAGTAAATGAAAACGGAACTCTCTAGCAAAATCGACGAACAACTGCCCGGCGTGAAGGAGCTTGGAGGAAAGATGGGAGATTTTCGCAAAAATATGAAAGAACTGGACCAACGTATTAACGCTCTGGAGCGGTACGAAGAACGCGTAGATGCCCAGGAAACCTCGGAGAACGCTTTAATGTCCTGGAGGGAAGAGTTGACAAGGGTGCTGAGGAACTAAATGCCATAATGGAAGGGTGCTCGACGGAAGGCTGAAAAACTTTAAGATCGAGACGCCCGCACACGACACAACAAACCACCCAAGTACGACCGGACGGCCACTTTCGAAGTCTTCCGCCGAGAGTTCGCCGCCACCTCTACCCAGCTCTAATGGCCACCAGAAGAAGCAGCCCCATAGCTGACTTTACGAGTTTAAGTAGGCCTTACCCACGTTAATATCTCAATGGCCGAAACGTGTTTGAATGTCTCTAAGGAATATACATGTTAGTGTGTGAAATTAAAAGAGGCTCTAACCTTCGCCATATGGAGAAAAATATTTCCTTACTAAGTGGGTAGTAGACAAGCAGGTAGGAATACTTACAATTTTAGAACGGTGAGACATTTAAAATTATAGCATACCCAGTGTGGGGTAGGTTTCACCCCTGCACGAAAGGGAATGAGGCGACATAAAACACCTGGCAGTCGAAGTTAGGAACGACGGCACAGCAATAACATTGTCCTTACAATTGGCAGATAGAGACTCCCCAACAACGCACACACAGAGACTCAGAGCCCAGCCCGCAACGCTCCTAACAGGGTTTCTATGCCAGTTGCTATGTGATTGAAACTCGTTTCTTTGCATAACCAGCAGTTAAACAAATTCTCCTATGAGAGCAATGTTTAAGTATTTTATATCTGAAACCAATAACAAGAAATATCTCAGAAATGGTCAATTTCACGAAAAAAGATAATATAATTGTGTTTAACGAGATATACATTTTTTGCGTAGTAATTTTCTATCTGTTTTGTTTTACCAGTTATGCAAAATTCAGAACATTTCATCCAGATTGAAGAGCGCTTCAGGGGCTATCCCCAAAAAATTCAAAATATACATATCAGTTTTCATGTAAATATTTTTAATATGTAGTATTTTACTTAAAATGTTATAGCAATTTTTGTAAACATCATTTGTCCATGTAAAGGGTAGTTCGGGAAGAGGGATTTTCTTGGAAATCTTCGTGTGGCATCCTTGATGAACCCTAAACTTGAATACCAAATTTGGTATTTAACGGTCTTTTCGTTTTTGAGCTATGTGTCCACAGACATACACACACAAAATGACTTTTTTTACATGATTTTTTTTATTTCTGGATTCAGGAGCTCCCAAAACTTATATTTCCGGTGAATTCTGAATACCTTCTTTCTACACTCTGTATATAGTACGTGTAAAGAAAGTAGTTTCTTACGAGCGATAAACTAGCGGAAGAACTTCTCTACAACTCAACGCTTAGAAATGGACTCCAACCTAACTTCTAGAAACTATAATATCATTAGAAAGTGTAGGAATGAGGTTCTTATTTCAGCTTTCAGCCAACATATTGTAGCAGAATAAACACATACCACTCTGTGGAATCTGAACTTCTGTGTTACAGACTTCTGAGAGAAGTTGCAGCTGATGGAAGCCGTGAAGTGGTTTTCCACGAAGTTGGCAAATATTTACTTCATGGTGAATATTTTTCCTGAGTGCATATTCATATATATTATAGAGCATTATATTCTAGAGAAGTTAATTAAAAATGTCAACACAAACAAAGAGGCAAATTCTTTATTTATAACTTTGAAGGATATCAGTTTCTTTCTAGCTTAAAGTCTTACTTAGTCTAGATTTTAATTTTTCCAGGATTCGGAATAATTCTCATACAGTTTTTCATGAAAAAGGAAAAGCAGAAGCACTTTACTTTACTAAAACTTAAAAAGAAAAAGTTTAAACCCAGCTAAAATCATTGAAATACAGATTCAAATTCTTAATATTGAATATCTTAATGTAACTAATTCCTATTCAACAAAATAAATTATATTATTTATAGTACAATACATGTACTTAGCAGGGTGACGGGTGAGAATTAGGTGGAGTGATAGGACGTAGTAAGATTGCTCTCAACGGTTGCTGGTGTAAGTTTATTTCAAAAGTGTTGCCTTTATCTTGGGGTGTTTGTAAATGTTGAAGTGCAAGCATCTCTTGGAATGATTGTACAGAAACTCAGTCTTAGCTGGTGCTCTGCTACTAGCTGAGGTGCACGCAGGGAAGCCAGAAGCGACGAGTTCTGCAGATATAATTCTCAAAACACTAAACGAGGGCTCTCCGATATTTTTGGATTCAGACGATCATCGTGTCAACATTTTGCTTGTGGTTGCTGTCAGAGGACGTCCAACTCTTTGTCACGCAAGTGCCCACCTCAACATCTTTAAACTTGCTCGCCCAACGACGCACATCAACATAAACTGCTTTGATTCTCTGATGAACCTCCTTTGTCACGCAAGTCAGATGTTCCCACCTCAACATCTTTAAACTTGCTCGCCCAACGACGCACATTAACATAAACTGCTTTGATGAACCTCCTTTGGTGTGACGCCTTCTGTTGTAAGAATTCAATGACTGCACGTTGCTTAAATCCCATTGACCAACCGTCACAACACAACCGTTCAATGCTAAAGCTTTCCGCCAACTGGAGCTGTAGAGAAAGGCTACGGACGCATACCAATGCTGCCATCTGTTGAAGAGTTACAAAGGTGGAGGCATTACTTTTCTTTCAACCCTTCAATACATGAAATCCTATCTACAAGCCTGCCAGAAGTGGTTATACGAGTGAGAGGTGCACTGAGGGTAAAAGTGTTATTGAGTTTAAATATTTTTATACAATTTCTGGTTATTTTCATTTGAGTGTTGAATAACTTTAAACGTTAAACTTTTTACGCTGATGTGTTTCAAAAACGTTACTCTGCTTTATGGGTGTTTTCTATGATGACTATGTAATTGTATTTTTGGAGTATTCTTAATAACCTGTGTGTCATTATTTGTTTTCATAAATTATTGAGAACGCGCATTTTCATTTAAATAACGTGTCTAATTTACCCACATTTTATGTCAACCTGCCTCATGAGTGTGGTATGCAAAATTCTGCAAAGTTCAAAATCTTAAGTTTAAATGGTCGTAAATTAATACAATTATTAATAAATACTGTTAAACAAATTTATGGAACATGTAAAGATTAAGCTAAACGCTGAAATAATAAATATTGAAAAATAAAATTTAAAGTTTGTACCAACTTGCCCCTTCCCCCTATTTCATACCTCTTATATGTATCATGATATTCCAAAACGATCGATATTAAGCACGAAAGCTTACCACCTGATTTATAAGAGGCGGAGATTAATTATATTATAAAAAATTAGACTGCAAGCTTAAGAAAAGAACCGAATAATTATTTTGACTATTTCATACATAGAAGCGTTGTTTATCAGATACGACTTACTACAGTTTTGTCTTTTACCATTTATTACTAGGTACTTCTTTGTTTAGTCATTATAGCCAGCATATTTTTGCTCTCTCTAGCACGTATGTCAATGTACATAGTAGGTAGAGAAGGTATTGTATTCCAACCATAAATTCGATGTCGAGATTTTGCCTTAAACACATATCTTGTGGTCTCCTTTGTCCAAAAAAGTGCATATGTGTGTGGACAGCATAGCTCAAAAATTATAGAAAACAACAAACTGATATTTAAGTATAGAATATTCCAAGAACGTTACCGAAGATTTTCAGGAAAATCTCACCACTCTAATATACCCTTTACAGGGAAAAAAATTCGAAGTACTTGTTGTTCTCAAAAATGGCGCTTAACGATTTTGTCAAAATACCGTATATTAAAGATATTTGCATCACAAATAAAATTTATAGCTTGGATTTTCTGGGAATAACTAACGAAGGTGTGTTCATTCTGGATGAATTTTACTGAAATTTGCGTAACTGGTAAACTGTCAGAAATGCACAATTACTTATTACAGAAAAAATATAAATCCCGTTAAAGCACATAATTTATGGCATATACATTTTTGTTATAGAGTTGACCGTTTCCGAGGTATTCCAGGTTTCAGCTTTTAGCTTTTTAATTTTTCAAACGATAGGTCACCTTTCTTTTGTCTGTCTTTTATTAATTGCTGATAAGCAAAGAAAACGAAATTTCAATTGTTTCACATAGCAACAGCTTTTTAAAAGAATTGACTTTCGTTTTTGTTTAGTATATTCTCTTGTTTCTCTTCTGCTTAAAAGAGTCAAGTAATTAGAACAATTCTGCTAATGTTAATCTAATACTGATGTGGAAAAAAGAATAATCTTTTATAAGAAAAGTTTGTTAGTAGAACAGCTAAAAAGTCATGTGAATGGAAGACATACTTTTTATAGAATGTAGCATTTTCTGATCAAACCTTTACGATGTAGTATTTAAATTAATATTTTTTAATGAAACAGTCCAGATAATTATCATTTGACATTCTGAACTTCTCTCTCTGCTCGAAAATTTCTGGTGAAAGCTTACTATAAGCTTGCGTCTTAGTGGTGTGAAAGCGCGCACAAAAATGTTTCAAAATATACTAAATTATTATCTCATTCTAGGATATTTAATCATTTGACATTCTGAACTCCTCTCTCTGCTCGATAATTTCTGGTGAAAACTTACTATAAGCTTGCGCCTTAGTGGTGTAAAAGCGCGCACAAAAATGTTTCAAAATATACTAAATTATTATCTCATTCTAGGATATTTAATCTAATATTACTTTGCGTTCGTGATCTGGCTTGGTCGCCAGTAACAATGTTCACACGTTAACAAATGGAGATTATAATATAATGAAAAACAAATCAAACAAAAACATTTTTGTTAACCACGCTGTCAAATGACAGGATCATTCCAGAGCCGCCAATGTACTGGAATTTCGTCCCACAGGAGTTCTTAGCATACCAGTAGATCTACTGCCATGGGAGTATCGCTTTTAAGCACTCTTATAAACCATCGGTATAGATCGGGCTCGAGCCCGCGATCTAGAGATCAGAAGATCAATGCCTAATGATCGACAGAGACCACAATACAATATGTGTGTCAGCTTTATATTCTGTTCTGTTGAACAGCTATCTACTGCCATGGGAGTATCGCTTTTAAGCACTCTTATAAACCATCGGTATAGATCGGGCTCGAGCCCGCGATCTAGAGATCAGAAGATCAATGCCTAATGATCGACAGAGACCACAATACAATATGTGTGTCAGCTTTATATTCTGTTCTGTTGAACAGCTAAGGTTCAAATTCCCTTATTGATAGAATATACGCGGCAGAGTGTCTTTGTATATCGCGAGCTTTGGCAAATATAAATATCTCTGAAATTAAAATATCGTTTCCCCCTCAAAACAGTGTTATAAGCGGCTAAGGAATATATTTTTTCCAAAGACATAATTGTATATTGAGCTGGGTACCTTTATTCCGTTATCGCAAAAAACACAGTTCAGTAAATAGCTAATAATAGCAGAAAGCCCACAAGCTCAATATTCCAAACTAATCAATGTCCCGAAAAGGCATATGCATTTGCTGCGCCCATGTAACAGAGACATATGCCTCGCAGTTGACGGCGCCTTAGGCCTTCTCATCATTGGTAAATTATATCCGCAGGCTCTGTTCAAGCTTTATTTGATTCCGTGAAAACCTCTGAGGCAAGCAAAGCATTTAGCAACTGTACAGTACATTGATGATGGAATAAATCATTCATATTAATGAAATACACACACGTGTGGATAAATAATGTGTCATTTCATATGCTTCCTTGTCTTAAACATGTTTCACTTTGAACACTGCATTTATTAGTATAAACTATTGGTATACCACAAGTAAGCAAAAACCATGTACTAACGTTATAAAAAGTTAAAATGTGTTTCACTGTGTGAATGAATGGGTGTGTGTGTGTGAGAGAGAGAGAGAGAGAGAGAGAGAGAGAGAGAGAGAGAGAGAGAGAGAGAGAGAGAGAGAGAGAGAGAGATACCATCTCTCGCGTACGAAACAATATCTTAGTATTTGCTATTTCATTCTTGTTGTCGATTTTTGAAAAAGCTGATGTGATCCAGTCTCTTGACTTTCACTACCTCTTCTCCATATAACGGTTTTTACATAGACTTATTCTCCTATCTACTTCAAGCCAATCGAGATAAACATCAGTAGGAATTGGTGCTATTACATATTTTCTCATAGGTTCAACGGGAATGGGGGAATACACTAGACTAAAGCGATAGGCATTTCTTTTAACAGCTGGGCGTTATTCGATAGGTTGTATTTGCATGCACAGGACGAAAAAGAAGGAATAATGACTTTTTGTTTGAATAAAATTTAAACCAAGAACTAGGAATATTTTATAAATGCTTTAGTCTATAAAAATGTGTTTGATCCAAATTGTGTGTTATAAAATTATCGTTTTGTATAATAAAGTTTTGTCTATCCCTGACGTTTACTAGTTATGTAAAAATCATTCAGAATGAATGAATTTCAGAGACTATTCCTAGAAAATTCAACATTTACATTTTATTCTTCACCAAAACATGTTTAATATGTCCATTTTAGTCAAAATCATTAAAGTCATTTTGAGAAGATCGAAGAATGCCAGAAGTCTTCTATATTAAGGATAGTTTGGAAGGAAGAGATTCACCTGAAAATCTGAAAAATAATAAACTAAATGCCAAGTGGTACTTACGAACTTTTCGAATGTCTTTATGCTGTTCACAGACACACAGATACATAAACGTAGCTTTTTTTTAAAAGAAATGCATTCACACAACTTTCTCTAGTAATTTTCACAAAAGCATATTCTTCTATCTTTTTATTTTATCAAGATAAATATTCGTAATATGGTTTTCTGCACATTGTTTATTATATAATAGGAATAAGCGTAAATCGATAGTCAACTCGTTCATAAACTAATCTATGTGTAATGATATTGAAATTCCGTTTAGGCTTGAAGAGGATAAGCAATTAATATAACGGCTTTTCACTTAAGAAAAGCATAAATATTTTAGAACTTAAAACTATAGCTAGCAATACCGCGGATATGGTTAGCTCCACAAAAAAGTGCTTTTCATCAATTCTATTTTCATATCTACATTTTTTTGTGTAATAACCTTTTGTCTACTTCTTACACTTTGTCTATTTCTTCAGAATGAACATCATTTCAGAGGCTTTTTTCAGGAATTTATTAAACTCAAATTTTAAAAGTTTGGCATTTAGCAAATTGTCATGTTTGAGTTATGCTACACAAAGAAACACTCCCAAACACATACACCTACACACAGAAACACTCCCAAACACATACACCTACACAAAGTAACACTCCCAAACACATACACCTACACAAAGAAACACTCCCAAACACATACACCTACACACAGAAACACTCCCAAACACATACACCTACACACAGAAACACTCCCAAACACATACACCTACACAAAGTAACACTCCCAAACACATACACCTACACACAGAAACACTCCCAAACACATACACCTACACACAGAAACACTCCCAAACACATACACCTACACACAGAGACACTCCCAAACACATACACCTACACACAGAAACACTCCCAAACACATACACCTACACACAGAAACACTCCCAAACACATACACCCTCACACAGAGATACTGAGGATTTTACTTTCTGTAGTCCCGTGTATATAATTTGCATAGCGGATAGAGGGGATACTGTATTGCGCCAAATATTCGACGCCGAGATTTCACCAGAAATACATGCATTGGGGGGGGGGGGTCCCTGAGTCCAAAATAGTATTATTGCTCTCTCAACACCTACTACGTACATAGTGTATAGAGAAGATATTCTAATGCACACAAAAATTCTATCCTGAAATATCGGCGGAAATACATGCTTTGAAATGTCCTATTTCAAAAAAAAAAAAAAAAATCTTTAGAAACATGTCATTGCGTGTGTGTTTGTGTATGTAAGAGACTCTAGGCAGCATAGCTTAAAAATGAAAAGTTTGTTAAATACCAAACTTGGTACTTAAAATGAGTATCTTGCAATAATGCGACACGAAGATTTTCAAGAAAGTCACTCTTTCAACTACCCTCTATACGGAATAATTTTCGAAAATTTTGATTCTTTCAAATATGGCTCTAAATATTTTTATTAAATTACTGCATGTTTAACATACTTTTATCCTAAATTAAATGTATATCTTTAATTTTCTAGGAATAATTCTGAAGACATCTTCATTATGGTTGACTTTTGTACAACTGAAAAACTAAAAGAGATAGATAAAAACTTACCACACAAAGATTTTAGATCCCATTGAAACACACATTAATACTCCATACATTTTCTTGAAGTCTTAACCGTTTTCGAGATATTTCGGGTTCTTGATATAAATTTTAAGGCACTTAAATGCTTCTCGAACGGAAATATATCTTTCTTCTCGTTTCTTTTTTTGTTTACTCCCGGCGAGAAAAAGGAATGGGATTTCAATTGTTTCACATAGGGCCGTCTTTTAAAGTTCTTAATTCTCGGTTTAACCTATGCATTCCCTTCGATTTACAAATAATAATTCTGCTTATGTTTATCAACATCGTTATTGCCATTTTTGAGAAAATAACATTTTAGACATTTTGTGGTGGGGTAATTTCTTGAAAATATTCGTGTCGCATCATTGGAGAATGCTAAAGCTAAATACCAGTTTTAATATTTAGCCATCTTTTCGATTTTGAGCTACGCTGTCCACAGACACACACGGACCTTTTTCTAAAAATCTGATCTGTTCCATTCACATGGCTTTCTCTGTAACAAATTATTGTTAAAAAGCTTATTATTCTATTTATTTCATGATAATCGAGGTAAACAATAGTAGAAATATTTATTACTTATTACTTAGCTCCTTGTAAGTATAAGGGGGAAAAAAAAAACTAATATGTTCCATTCACATGGAACAAACTTTTTCTTCAAAACATTAATCTATTAGAATGAAGAGGTTTTCAGAAAAGTTAATATATACATTTCGTTTGTCATAAAAAGATCTTAATAATAAGGTATTTTAATCAAATATAATTAGAGACATTTTTGTGAAAAACAAACTTTTCGAAAAAAGTTCCATGTAAAGGGTAGTTTGGTGTGGGGGGATTATCTTGAAAATCTTCGTGTCGTACCCTAGGAGGATACCAAGTTTGACATTTAAGGGTCTTTCCTCTTTTACTTTCTCTATACGTACTATGCTCATAGTGTATAGAGAAGGTATTGCACTCCGCCCAAAAATCGAGATTTCACCGGAAATATAAAAAAGCGTTTTCACAAAAAGATCCGTGTGTGTGTGTCTCCGAATACGATAACTCAAAAAAGAAAAGTCGGTAAAGTACCAAACTTGATATTTAAGTTTAGTATCTTCCAGGGATGCGACTCGAAAATTTTGAAAAAAATTCCCCCACCACCAACAACCCTTTATATGGAAACGTTTTCGGAAATTTTGTTTTTCTCAAAAATGGCTCTAATGGTTTTGAATAAAATTCGTATATTAAAGATATTTACTCGATAAATAAAATGTATATCTTCAATTTTCTGGGAATAGCCTCTGAAGACTACTTCATTCTGGATGAAATTTCCAGAATTTTGCATAACTGCTAGTCCGTAAGAGATAGATAGACAAAAAGCTTACCACACAGAAATGTAGAGCACATTAAAACATACAATTTATGTTATGTACATTTTTTTCGTGGATTTGATCGTTTTTTAAGATATTCCTTGTTTTTGCTCTCAGCCTTGAAAAATATACTTTTGTCATACAGGAATTTGTCAACTCCTGTCTATACAAACAAAGGAAATCGAAGTATCTCATTGGATGTGCATTTTATTATCGCCTCTTCTCAATTTCATAGGTATAAGATAAACAAAACCTTATGTGTTACAGTAATTTATCTTTGTAGGAGTATATTACTTTCTCTACATGTACTATGTAAATAATGAATAAAGAAGGTATTGTAATACACCCAAAAATTCGATACCGAGATTTCACCGGAATACATGTTTTGGGTCCCCCTGAATCCAAAAACAGCAGTTTTATAAAAATGTCCTTGTGTGTCTGCCTGTCTGTTCTGTGTGTGTCTCTGTGTGTATGTGTGCCTTTGGGCAGCGTAGCGCAAAAACGAAATGGCCGTCAAATACCAAACTTGGTGATTACGTTTGGTATCTTCCAAGGATGCGGCTCGAAGATTTTCAAGAAAATCCCCCCAACCCCTAACTACGCTTTAAATGATTTTTTTTAAATGTTTATTTTCTCAAAAATGGCTCTAACGATTTTGATTTAAATATCGTATATTAAAGATATTTACCTCAGAAATAAAATGTATATCTTGAATTTTCTGTGAACAGCCTCTGAAGACTACTTTATTTTGGATGCATTTTACGGAATTTAGCATAACTACTAAACTGTAACGGAAGGCCAAAAGCTTACCACACACAAAATGTAGAGCACATTAAAACATATAATTCGTGTTATATGTTTTTTTTTTCTTTTGGAGTTGATCGTTTTTGAGATATTCCTTGTTTTTGGTTTCAGCTTTGAAAAGTTTATACTCTTCTTATACAGGAATTTGTCAACTCCTGTCCATACAAATAAAGGAAATTCAGTCACATAGCAACCAGCTTTTGACTATCAGTTTAACCTATGCTACTCCCCTATTTCCCTTCTGCTTACAAGGAAGCAAGTAATAAGACTACTTCTGCTAATTCTTTCTCGATTAGCATGAAGTAAATAGAAGCATAAGCTTTCTAACAATAATTTGTTGCAGAGATGTAGAGAAAGTCATGTAAAAGGAACAGATCAGATTTTGTTTGTTTGTGGTGCAAACTATTCATATAACAGATTACTATTCCCCAAGTAACGCTTTATTTGTTCTAGCCCGTATGTATAATGTGCATAGTGGATAGGGAAGATATGGTAGTCCACCCAAAAATTCGATATCAAGAATTTACGGAAACACATGTGTTGGGACCCCCTTTAAAAAAACCAGTAGTTTTAAAAACATGTCCTTGTGTGTGTGTGTGTGTGTGTGTGTGTGTGTGTGTGTGTGTGTGAGTGTGTGTGAGTGTGTGAGTGTGTACATAGTTCAAAAATAAAAAATCAGTTAAATAACAAATTGGGTATTTAAACTCTGTATCTTTTAAGGATAGAAATATTGTGAAGAAAATTCTCCAGCCCCAACTTCCCTTTATATGGAACAGTTTTTGAAAATGTTGATTTTCTCCAAAATGGCCCTTACGGTTTTTATTAAAATGCTGTTTAATACATTTTCATGACAAATCAAATGTGTATCTTGAGTCTTCCGGAAATAGCCTCTGAAGACCTCTTCATTCTGGATGAATTTTGTGTAACTGTACATGACAGATATCCAAAGCTTAGTAAACAAAAAATGTGTATCTAATTAAAATATCGTATTCAAATACATTTTTTGTAGAGTTAACCGTATTCGAGATTCCAAGTTATGGGTTTCCGTTTTAAGGTACTTAAACTTTTCTCAAATGGAAGACATCTTTGTTTTTGTCTCTTTTTTGTTTACAACCGATTTTCAATTGTTTCACTTAGCGACCGGCATTTGAAAGATGTGACTACCACATTAGCCTAGTGTATTCCTTATTTCTCTTCTTACAAAGCAGCAAGTAATGCTTATCTTGCCAGAACATGACATGTTTTGTAAGGAACGTTTGTTTTAGGAACAGCTAGAGAAAGTCACGTGCATTTTTATATCTCTTGTGCCAGCTATTCGTATAACAGCTGACCAGTTCTATTTGAAACAACTACAAATAATGTTTTTCGGAGTCATTTACTACATAATGTGTTATAGAAGAAACGAGGATAGAGAGGCTGAAGCATAACTGCGTCTTTAAAAGCAAACTTATATTGACATTTTATGTTTTACATTACATCACGAGAAGCAAAAGATAAACAAGGGTTCAGAAACTATAATAAGCATGAGAAAGTTTAAAGAAAAGCAATGGACATTTTTGTGTGTTAGATTTAGGTCTATTTATCAGTTAAAATTGTATATTACTATAGAAAATGCATTCAGTATGAAAGAGACTTCAAGGTTTATTCTCTTAAAAATAATTTATAAGCATATTAGTTTACAAATATCTTGAGGATACATAATTTTGTAAGTACTGTTATCTTTTTAGAAATTAAGGAAAGCAAATTATTGTCCCATAGTGAAGGGAAGTTTGTTTTGCGTGAATTTTCTTGAAACTATTCGGGTTTCATCCTAAGCAGATATGAAACTAAAATTTCAAGTTTTGTATTTGAATATGTTATCATTGAATATTTTTATGTTCACACAAAAATTCACACAAAATACAAACTTTAATTTAATCTCAAGAGGATGGGGACACGATTATACTTCGTTCTTCCACAGACCAGCGTTTATATGCCAGAATTTTTGAAAATTTAGATTTTTTCAAAAATGGTTATAATTATTTGGTTTAAATTACAGTATACGAAAGATCTTTTCATGACAAGTATCTTTTGCTGAAGTTCCTGAAAATAGCCTCTAAATTGCTGTTTATTCTGATGGACTTTTGGATAACTGGTAAACCGTAAGAGATATTACCTACAAGAGCTTGCAAACCAAAAATGTAGATATCTTCAAAACACACAATTTGTGTCATTTGTTGTAGAGATAACTGTTTTAGAAATATTCTTTATTATTCGTTTCAATTTTTAAATTCTAATATTTTTTTAATTAGGAAATCGTTTGTTTACAGCCGGGCCATACAAAAACAACGCTAATTGCAAAGTAACAGCTTTTAAAAAATGTCATTATCACTTTAGCATAGTATATTACCCTAGTTCCCTCCTACTTATAAGCAATTAAGTAATAAGACAATTTTGCTAACGTTTATCTTGCTTAGCTTAGAGTAGAAAGAAGAATAGTGTGTAAGAAGTGTCAATATCATTTTTTTTCACACAAGACGAATGTAGAACAAGAGTTGGAATGTAACGCCAGGCTGAAAAATGTAATGCCATAGCCGGGATTTGAATCATGGATCTCTTGGTCTCTAGCCGGCTGCTTCAACCACTGAGCTACCACAGCAACGTGCAATTGACCTTAATAGTTGGCTCAACTATGAAACCCGGGTTTTAAGTGTTTACGACATTGTAAGTCGCCATTGGGGTTGTCATCTCAAAATAATTTGGGAACACCTCGTGGTTTACTGGGAAACATGCGAGTCAGTTGAGATATGTGCTTTCCCGGCAAGAATCCGTAGTTCAAATCCCGGCTATGGCACTGAACAG